>OZJO01011537.1:0-15535 GCA_900406225.1 Acrobeloides nanus | reverse complement strand
ATTTTAAATCTTTTCGTTTCAATACTTAAACAACACTTGCAATTCAGGCAATTATAGAATACTTTTTAAACAAATTTTGATCAAAGTTAACGCAACTTTCAAAATGTCTCTCCTCTTCTCTAGTAAATCCATTTTCGATGATCTTGGGCTTAAAAAATTCCTCAGTATCTATATTTTAACGATACGGACTGCTTTTTTTTATTTTTGGGCTCTAAAAATTTGTATGCAACGACTTCTATGAGGGACCAATTTCTCAGTATTTTTGGGCAAATAGACATTTCACCAAGACTTTTCACAAAATTCAAAGTTAGACATTTCACCAAAAATTGCATGAGAAATTGGTCCCTCATAGAAGTCGTTGCTTACAAATTTTTAGAGCCCAAAAATAAAAAAAGCAGTCCGTATCGTTAAAATATAGATACTGAGGAATTTTTTAAGCCCAAGATCATCGAAAATGGATTTACTAGAGAAGAGGAGAGACATTTTGAAAGTTGCGTTAACTTTGATCAAAATTTGTTTAAAAAGTATTCTATAATTGCCTGAATTGCAAGTGTTGTTTAAGTATTGAAACGAAAAGATTTAAAATAGTTTTTAAACTGTCATATACTACAAACTACAAATCCGCAACTCGGCATTTGCGAAAAAACAGACTTTATTTTCATGAAATTTTTGAACATTTTTCGCCAAAAAAACGCAAAAGTACAATTTTTTGGCTCAGCCTGTAAACCGGGACCCGGCTCGAACTTTCCAACTTTGTCGCCTGGGACCCTTGATTTCTCAAGAAAGTGTCTCTTAACCAATTTTGTCTTTTAAAGAAAATCAATTTTTCCCTTGAAAAAAACTTTTTTGAGATTTAACATCCCCCAAACCTGGAGGCTACCGCCGCCACTGATCCCACTTTCATGAATTTCAAATAAATTAAGGTTTTTATAGGGTTTTCCGAGTGGAGTGGTCCTTTAACGACATCACTACTCCTCGTCAATTCAAATTCCCCGCTTAGCCTGAATCAAGCTAACCATTTGGAAAATTAGCAAAATGTGCGTACATATTTTTGAGTGAAACGTAGTGCGACCAGCGAAAGGCCGAAGTATCACGTGTGGTCGCGTTGTTTTCCATTTGTTTTGCTCAACAGACTCTTTTTTTCCACATCTATTTTGCATCGCATATATTGCTTAGACGCGAAATATCTCTAACAAGAAATTTGTTTTTAAGTTGATTTTTGACCTACTAGCAAAATTTTTTTTAAGGCGCCCATCCTAGTGTTATAGTTGGGAGAAACACTAGGAGTTTTTCTTTTTTTAGAGAAATTTTTAAAGCAATTTTTTCGGCACTAGGATCGAATTCACCTCGTTCAAATTGAGGCTTTTTACAGGACTTTTTTCAACGTTTTTTTTTATGGAAAATTCAAATTTTTGGAAAGAATAAATTTAAAAATAGTTTTCTTGAAAAAAATCGAATTAAAAAAACCCACGAAAAAATCCATTGCAAAAAATCACTGGAAAACTCCGAAAAAATTTCAGCAAAATCGGGGAGGTGAATTCGAGGCACTAGGCCCCTCTTTACGGGCTCTCGTTAGGCGCCATTTATACTTCATTTGCGCGACAGTGCATTTTTGTGTCGTGCGACGCGTCGCACGACACAAAATGCACTGTCGCGTTGCGACGCGACGGAAGTATAAATGGTGCCTTACCGAGCACACTCATCACGGCCTCTCGTTACAGAATCGGCTTGTTACGGCCTGTCAGGGGCGTGCTAGGATTTCAAAAATGGGAGAGGGGAAAATCATAAACAACTTTTTTCAATTTTTTATGAAAAAATTTAATTTTTAAAGTTAAAATTAATTGGGTTCTGTAACGAGAGGCCCGTAACGAATGACCGTGAATTCTCGTCGTAACGAGGGGCCTAGTGCCGAATTCGATACGGTAATTTGAATTTTGTAATGTATTGGGTTGTACCATACAAGGAGGGGGCAAAAGTCCTTGGCTATAAGGGGCAGTATATCCTCACCCAGGGGGCCACATGTGTTCCGATGTATAAATATAGCGAAAAAAGTCTGTACCGGAAGTTTTTTCAAAATTTTTTTGTCAAAACAGCCTATATAGGGGTAAAATCATGCGAAAAATCGATTGCGCGCATTCCCGAAGCGTGAAAATGCTTCCTAGACCCTGATTCAGGGAATGGAGTGGGTGAATTCTTAGGTTTTCGGATTTTTATGAGAAAATCGTCGATTCTTAGGTTTTCTAGGCGGAGAATCGATTGCGCTCACTCCCGTACCGTGAAAACGCTTCCTGATTCAGGGAAAAAACTAAAAAATCGCCAAAAACAATCGTCAAAAAATTGCATACGTTTAAGATAGGTTAACTGGAGGTTGTTAAAATATTAAAGCTTCTCAAATTTTTTCCAAATTTCAAAAAAATTTTAGAAAGATGGCTTCAACCGAATTGACAAAAGCCGATCGTGAGCTAAAACCCCAAATAAAAATCGGCCACTACGTTTTGAAAGAAACCCTTGGTGTTGGTACTTTTGGCAAAGTTAAAGGTATCCAACTCATACAAGGAAACGGGTTGACATGATACCCTCGGATTTTGATGAAACCTAGCTAGTTTTGTTCGCCATATCCTATTTGCTAGAAGAAATGATCGAATTATCATTACCATCCTCATATACTTAATCCTAGGGGTCTACTATACAAATCAGGCCTATATATTCGATCATTTCTTCTAGTAAATCGGATATGGCGAACAAAACTAGCTAGGTCTCATCAAAATCTGAGGGTATCATGTCAATCCGTTTCCTTATTAACTTTTCAAATTTTAACCAACTCGATTTTTAGTCGGTATTCATGAGGCTACTGGTTACAAAGTGGCAGTGAAAATTCTTAACAGACAAAAGATTAAGACATTGGATGTTGTGGGCAAGATTCGACGGGAGATTCAAAATTTATCCCTGTTTCGGCATCCTCATATCATAAAATTGTAATTTTTGCTGAAAATTTTTTAAATTGTGATGATTTCTAGGTATCAAGTGATCTCTACTCCAACCGATATCTTTATGATTATGGAATATGTCTCGGGTGGCGAACTTTTTGATTATATTGTCAAGCATGGAAGAGTATGTGGTGGTTTTGAAAATAAAAATTGGAAAACTTTATTTTTGGATCAAAAATTACAATTTTGTCAAATTTGAAATAATTAATTTTTTCTAAAAAAAGCCATTTTGTTTTTTTAGCTGAAGCCACCAGAGGCTCGAAGATTTTTCCAACAAATAATTTCGGGTGTTGACTACTGCCACCGGCATATGGTTGTGCATCGTGATTTGAAACCAGAAAATTTACTTCTAGATGATCGAAATAATGTGAAAATCGCTGATTTTGGTAAGGGATGGCTAAAAAATTTTAAGTCAGCAATTTTTTAGGTTTATCAAATATTATGACGGATGGTGATTTTTTGAGAACTAGCTGTGGAAGTCCTAATTATGCAGCGCCTGAAGTTATTTCTGGAAAATTGTATGCGGNTTATCAAATTTTGATCTATTTTGAGCTCAAAATTTGATTTTCTTTGAATTTTGTGCTCAAAATTCGATTTTTAACTAAATTTTTGGCACCTAAATTTTTTCTTTCAGATTGTATGCGGGTCCCGAAGTAGACGTGTGGTCATGCGGTGTAATTTTATATGCTTTGTTATGTGGCACCCTACCATTTGACGATGAACATGTGCCTACTCTGTTCCGAAAAATTAAATGTCATTTTCGTTTTTTAATTTTTGTAAAATTATTTTTTCAGCGGGTATTTTTCCTGTCCCTGATTACTTGGATAAATCTGTGGTGAATTTATTATTGCATATGCTTCAAGTTGACCCCATGAAGAGAGCGACAATTAAAGACGTCATGTGAGGCTTCGAAAATTTTTGAAATTGTGCTGAAAAATTGTCCCAATCAGAGATGCAACGTAACCAGAAGAATTTCGTATTCCCAAAAATTTCGTAGTCCGTAATTTTTTCGTAATTCAAAAAATTCTGAATTCGTAATTTTTCATAATCACAAAAATTATATGTCACAGGCGAAGATTTTTTAAAAATTTTTCGTAATCACAAAAATTCGTAATCTCAAGAATTCGTAATTACGAATTTGGCCAAAAAATCCGTAATTTCGTAATCCGTTGCATCACTGGTACATCAATTTTTGAGCTTAAAAATGATTCCAAATATTTTTTAAATTCAAAAATTATGATATTTAATTTTAGTCAACATGAATGGTTCCGCGTGGATTTACAGGCCTATTTATTCCCACCGATTAATGAAAGCGAAGCGTCTATTGTGGATATTGATGCGGTTCGAGAAGTTTGCTATGTAAGCATTTGAACTTTTGTTCGAAAAACGATTTTTCAGTACCAAAAAATGGATCAAAAATCAATTTTATAGCCAAAATTAACGACAAAAATTATTTTTGGACTCAAAAAATCGATGTTTGAATTTAAAATTCTCATAAAATTAATTTTTTTAAAGGCTAAATTTAATTTTTAGCGATACAGCGTAACCGAAGACGAAGTGACATCTGCTTTATTATGTGAAGACCCACACCACCACTTGGCTATTGCTTACAACTTAATTGTGGACAACAAGCGGATTGCGGATGAAAGTACGAATTTTTCGACGAATGATAACCCAAAATTTGCAAAATTTTCCCAAGTGTCACAATTTTCCGACAATTAAAAATTGGTTACCGTTTTTAAAAAAATTGTCTAATTTTTGTGTAATGATTGGATTTTCCTGTTAATTGTATTGTTTATTTTTTCTTCGTCTCATTTTTGTAATTCAGTGTCACCTCTTCCGAAGTAGTACCCAATTCTCACCCTGCTATCTGAACCTATTTTTATCATCAGCCTTTATTATCTTTTCCATATATTTTGTAAAGTTTATTGCTTTAACTCTCCTAACCGCTTTGTTGTAGTCTCCTTTTTAAAGCATTATTCTAGTTGAACACCGCTCAACTAATAACAACTTGCTTTCATTTACAACAGCTTTGGCACATTCACCGCTGATTCGAAAAATCTCTGAGCCACTCAAGAAAAATCCAAGTATCCGCAAACACATTCCCGTTGGCCACACAAATTCAAACAGCATCGTCGAAAAGAAAAGCCCTGCTCAATTCCGAGAACATATCCCTGAGATCCAAATCAATTCCAGTAGTATTGTTGAAAAGAAGAGCACGGTCCAAAAAATGCGCAAACACCTCCCTGTTGGGCATACTCACTCAAATAGCATTGTTGAAGGAAAACGAAATTGTAACCACAGAAATATTGTGCCACAAGGGCAATATTGTTCACTGGATTGTGATAAATGCCCGAAATGGGGTGCCAAAGAATGTTTATTTGGGAAGCGGCCTTTTAATATTGTGATGTGTGAAAATTGTGGAAATAAGCCTGCTGAAGGAACACATCATTTCTCCGACGCGCTGGATTTAGCGACAAATCATGCGGTTACAATGGCGACAGGGAATGTCCCATCTCAGACTAATAAGAAATGTTAGTACATGCTTTGTTATGGCGCTATTTTAGTGTTACCAATGGAGTTGCCAGAAAAATTTTTAAGCGGCTAAAACGCTATAAAAATTTTTCTGACTGTGTATGGAGCTGAAATTTCTAGGGCTTCATGTATAGGGTGTTTAAAAAAACCGCATTTGGTCATTTTTTGGCGAAAATTTTTTCCAAAATTACTCAGGGGTATTTTTATGCGAGAAATCGATTGCGCTCATCGAAAATCCCTGAAAAGCCTCCCAGACCATGAAATATTCAATTTTAATATTTTCAAGTAGGGATTCCAAATAACTGAAAAAATACAAAAATCGTATATTCTATGGTCTGGGAGACGTTTTCAAGGGTTTTCGATGCACGCAATCAATTTCTCGCATAAAAATGCCCCTAATGAGTCATTTTAGAGAGAAGAATTTTCTCCAAAAAATTACTAGATGGCGGTTTTTCGAACACCCTGTAATTAAAAAATGTTTTCACTTTCATGGTTTAAGCGGTTAGCTTGTTTATTTTAAGTCTACAAGTCTCAAACAATTTCCGTAAAGGTCAATGATGAATTTTGTTACCGCCCCAGGCTTAAGTGCTTTGAAGAATGGTTAACGTTCTGAGACCTGATAAATATTGAAATTTTTTTAAAATCTCCCTGGCCTTAATTCAGGGAAAATTGGAGTTTTGAAAAGAAAAATGTTAATTTTCGCTTCAATAACCCAATTTTCCCCGAATCAGGGCCAGGGAAACGTTTTCACGCTTCGGGAATGCGCGCAATCGATTCCCCTCATAAAATTACCCTTATATGGGGTAATTTTTTTTGGAGTCCTTTTTAGAAAAAAGTTTCGGGTCCGAAAATTTTTTTCATGTAAAAAATCCAGACAATTTTGGAACAACCCAATAGCTAGTACATTTTTAACGAGGAGTGTCGCTCGTGATTTCCGTTCGAAGTCACTCCCCCCCCTAGCGCGGAGCACTCGGGTCCCGGTACTTTAATATTATTTTAAATTTTCAAAAATTACGTTTTTTAAATTTTACAAAAAATTTACATACCGATTTTTTAGCTGCTAAATTAACCATCGAAGAATTTTACAATGTTACTCCGGCTGGAAAACTCCACCAAGCAGATCAAATGCATCGTCATCCGGAAAGGATTTCGGGTAACACTTTGTATATGAATTTCAAATTTACGCAATTTTTTCAGGCTCCAGCAAAATTACACCAACACTTGAGCATTCTGCTGCAGTACAGGCTGAACAAGGTTCGTCACAGAATTCTAGTGGATCAACCGCTCAAACAAGTCAGACTACACCAAAATCGCCACATATTAAGAGAGCCAAATGGCATTTGGGTATACGGTCACAGAGTCGGCCAGGTGAGATTTTTGAGCTCAAAAATCAATTTTCGAGGCCAATATTGGCTCAAACATGTTTTGGGTTCACAAATCATTTTTTTCAGAAGATATAATGTACGAAGTGTTCCGTGCCATGAAATATTTGGATTTTGAGTGGAAATTGTTGAATGCTTACCATGTTATTGTGAGACGTCGTCCGAAAAATTCGAGCCAGGAGATGCCAAAAATGAGCCTACAGTTATACCAAGTGGACCAGAGAAGCTATTTATTGGATTTCAAAAATCTTGTTGATGATGAACGTAATGATTTTTGCTATCACCCATTTTTTCGCCCCCTGGTTATAACCAATTATTATAATTTATGCAAATTTCATTTTTACTTTTTTTAGCTCTCGATGGCAGTGGAAACTCATCTCGACATGCCTCTGTCTCGATGCCAGTAAAACCAGCTATGCGTCCGACACGAGCCCAATCTCTACCTATGCCAATGGAAACCGATAGCACCTCTCCCCCACCTTCGCCATCAGTGACCAAGCAATCACAGACCATGCAATTTTTCGAAATGTGTGCCGCTCTGATTGGCGCTCTTGCCCGATGAATAGTGATAGATATATTATATTTGTGTTTTAATTTTCATGTTTTTGTTTTAAAAAATTATTTTTATACTATTTGAGTTAGCTCTCTATATATATTCCTGATGTACTTGATTTGATTCTTTATAATAAGGGTCTCTCTGGGTTTTAGATCATATGTATGAATTTGCTACTGTAATTATAAGGCAGAATAAATATAAAAATTGTAACTGTTACAAAAAAGCAAATTTCATTTCAAAATTTTGGATAAAAAATTTGGGGCACTTATTTACTTGTGGAAATCAAAAAAGGAAAAAAACGAAAAATTGGGTGAAAAAATTTTTTTCTCTTTTCTACAGGGTGTTCCAAAAAACCGCCATTTAAGAGACACTTTCTTGAGTGTTCAAAGGTCGCCTTAAAATGTTGGGCAAAGAAAAAAAGTACTAAACGCGGTATGGATCTTTTACATTTATTAAAAAAAAGAAAATACAGGGTGGGCCAAATAAAGTAGATTTTGAGACACGAAAATTTATTTATCTAAGAGTAATTTTATGTTTATATGGGTAAGTTTATACGGGGAGTCGATTGCACGCATTCCCGAACCCTGAAAATGCTTCTCTGGCCCTGATTCAGGGGAAAATTGAATTTTTGAAAATGCGAAAAATGACAAATTTCGTTTCAAAAACCCAATTTTTAGCTGAATCAGGGGAACATTTTCAGTGTTCGGGAATGCGCTCAATCATTCTCCACATAAGATTACCCACAGGGATCATTTTTAGAAAATAAATTTTCGGGTCCCAAAAAATAAAAAATCGACTTTTTTGGCCCATCCTGTTAATAAAACCAACAGAAACGATAAATACTAATAAAACGAAATAGTTTATAAACAATTTTTTATTTTTTTAAAGATTTTTTATACTTCAAAATCGGGGTTTATTTTCACGTCTTTGTCCTTGCTGCCTCTGACCGGCACCACCCCATGCACGTTTTGAAGAATCGGTATTGAACATAACACGTCGATCTCCCATGGTTTTAGCTTGGAATATACCACCGCCTTGCCTTCGTTGCTTTTCATCAGCACCACCGCCACGTTCTTGTCGTTGTAAATACCAGTTTCCTGGGCCGGTATACCCGGCACGGGTTCCACGTGGTTCGATTATCTATAAATTTTTACGATAATATGGGATAGTTAAGACTTTTGCAGATCCCATGGAATCTTTATAAAAATGACCCCTGTGGGAGCTTTTCAATGCGAAGAATCGATTGTGCGCATTGCCGAAGTCTGAAAACGCTTCCCTGAATTGAAAAAATTAAATTTTAAACGCAGCTCGGCAGTGAGTGCAATCGATTCCCCGGATAGAAAAATCCTCAGAGGGATCATTTTTATGAAGATTCTATGGAACCTACAAAAGCCCGTTTTTTCGTAACGACCTAATAGTAATGATTGGGAATGATATTCGTCTAAAATAGCTAATAAGGCCAAATTTTGAAGCTACTCGCTAGGATCCCTCAATTGGCGAAAAAACAAGTTCAATTGTATAAAAATCACTATATATACAAACGAAAACAAATATCAAAAGATCATGACAAGCTTGTTCTGCTGCGTTATTCGATATTCTACGTTTGAGCTGCTAAACTTGTAACGAAACATGTTCTGAGTTTTGAGATTACACCATATGTCACTAATTCAGAATTCCATAAACAGTATATCAATAACACTACACGAAAAATATACAATGCAAACTTTACAAATTCACATAATACAAAACAAACATTTATCTTACGCATAAAATAGTCCTAAACATTGAAAACATTTGTAACATAACAAAAACACAACACATATATAATTCGGTACTATTAAGCATTAGCTGTCGCAAATGACAGGGATATTTTTCCGAAAAAAATTTTGTTTCATAAAATTTTAAAAATCCTATATGAATTTTTCGATGCGGGGAATCCAAGAAACGCACTCCTGATGTTTAAAAAAATGTTTTGATCCTATATCGACATGCACCTTGACCCTTTTTGAGCAAAGTGCTAGTCGATATAGGTCAAGAAAAAATTTTCAGACATTGAGTTTTTTGGATTCCATCGAAAAACTCATATACTTTTTTTAGAAAATTTTTTTCGAAAAAATAGCCCTGTCATTTGCGGCAGCTAATGCTTAGTAGTACCAATAATTCTATATTAAAATCGCGCTGGATTAACCCCAATTCACTTTTTTCGCTTTCTTATTCTTTTTCCTTTGGTCTGCCTGTTTTTCGCGCTGTTGTTTCTTAGCGCCGTCGAATTTGAAGAGATTATAGCCTGAAGATTTTTCATATCGAATATAAATTACATTTTCGTTCGTGTCCGCCAACTGGGCCAATTTGTCGGTGAGGTTCAGCGCGAGGACCTGGAGACGACTCGGCTCGATTCGATGAACGATCAGGCAATTCGTTGGCTCATCAAGTGTGGCGTTCAGTTCCTCTTGGATTATCATTTTGCTATAAAAAATGTGTAAATAATTTTCAGTCATTTTGGTAAACTTTTTGAAAATTCGATTTTTGAGTTGGTCCCCAAAAGAGTAAATTCTGTTAATCGGCTGATTTTTTATACTCAAGGTTTTTCGAGGAACTCGAATATAAAAGAATTTTTTGATTTTTAGCACAGGAAAATTTAGAAAATTGATTTCAAATGATATAAATTTTATGTGTAAGGAGATTTTTTCAAAACCAACCTTATAATGGCGTAAACTTTTTGCTTTTTCAATTCGAAAATCTGACAAAGCGTTTCTAAAGAGACGGTGTTGTAGATAGTCGAGTACATGAGTAAATAGGTTCGAAGTGTCTCTTCTTGGATACGTTGGACGACCATTTCTTTGACTTTTTCAGAGTTGCGGAACAGGTTCCATACCTAAATTTTAAACAATACTTTTGAAGCAAAAATTGTGTCAAGACTAAATATTATGGTATATTTTTGAACTCAGCAGATTAATTTATACCTAGGGCAGTGGCATACCCAAAAAAATTTCGGGGACCCAGCTTGAAAGATTTTTTGCCTTGGTCTCTCAGAAAATTACGATTTTGAAAATTGAAAATTTTTGTGAAAAATCAAAATTTTGGAAGCATTTTATAGATCAAAATTGAGAAATTTTCATCACCACACACATACCTTAGCATTCATCTTTTCATTAATAATATATTCAACGCATTTACGCCAGTCACCCTTCAACATGGCTCTCGAAGCAGCCACCACATGCTCACGGGTGTTCTCGGGCGGTCCAATCAACGGCGATTTCTCCGATAATTTCAGTTGGTAGTGGAACGAACGGGAAAGCAATCGGCGTCTCAAATCGTACTCATGTGATGCGATGTTCGGGATCTCCAACAGCATAGAGCAAATCAAATAGACACACTCCATCAATTCCAAATTTATGTGCATATGATAGGGAACTTGGTTGCTGCGCTCTTTGCTTTCCTGAAAAATATAAATTTTCGACCATGACACCTAACTTAAAACATTGAGTAGACAAAATTACTTGTTCAGCTGTCTTGTCCATTTGACGTGGTGGAATACCCTGAGCCAACAATTCCTTGGCACGCTGCGTATTTTGGATCTCCGATAAGCTCTGGTGTGCTTCACGAATAAACCCATGGCGGAAAGCACACAGTCCCAGCTGGCAAATAGTTCGATTATAGAGGATCTGAGTAGACGCATCCGAATGGTCAACAATGGCCTAAAAATGTGATGTTTTAAAAATTATTTTCAAGTTTTTTTTGTTGCAAAATTTCAATATTTGAACATTTTGTACTAAAATTTGATTTTGAACATTTTGAGCCAAAAAATAATTTGTCGTGTTGAGAAAAAAAAAAATCAATTTTTCACTAGCCTGAAGATGCGACATCAACATAAGATCCTTGGCTTGATGCCATCGGTCGTGTAGCGCGTGATGGTAAATTTGACACAGCATGGCTCGTTGGCGCTGTAGTTTTGCCTCCTTGTCCGAATAGATCACTTTACAATGACGCTCCATCAAAGCTGCTGTTTCGACGTCATCAGCTGCGTACTAAAATTTTTTCAAATTGTCAAGTTCAAAAAACGATTTCCTCCCAATTTTGGAACTCCAAAATTCAATTTTCACACATTTAGAGCAAAAAATTAATTAACCTTGTAATAAAGATGTTCGATACGTAGACCATAAATAGTAAGAATTTCTGACTGATCAAAAATGTCCCTTGGATTTGACTCCACATATTCTTGTGCTTTTTCGATCAAAGTGCAGATTTCTTTCTCGCCTTTGAGCCTAAAAAATATTAATATAAAGATGTGAGAAAAAAAATTTCGTCATCAACCGCATACTAAAAACCTTTCAAATTGTCGAGTTCAGTTCAAGAATCGAAAACAATATAAATCTAATGGGACGGTTAAAATTCTCATGGGACGGTCAAACTCTGATGAGACGGTTAAAATTTTATGGAACAGTTAAAAATTGATGGAACGGTTAAACTGCAATTGAGCCCTTTTTTATCGTGTTCCTGTAAAATAATCGTAAAAGTTTTGATGCTAAATTTCGATTCTACGCATAAAATTACCCCCTAATAGTAACTTTTTGAAGAAAAACTTTAGCTTCCACAACTCCATTAAATGAGGTCATAATTGTGGAATAGTACCTACTTTTCAATATAATCCGTGCTGTGGCAATCTGCCAACTGGAAAATCTTCGTCAATTCGTCATCCAAGCGCTTCACCAAGAGTATCATAGAGCCGTGCATAGTGTATGGTTCTAACGGGTTCGATAAATTTTCACCATCTTCTTTTGTGACCATCATAATTCGCACATTGCGGTTCTCATTTAGCAAGTCGAATAAACCGCTGATCGTTTCTCGTGTTCTACAAATATGAGGTTAAAATTTTGGTCTCAAAATTTAATTTTTATTTCAAAATTTTCTATCATAAATTTTTGACCACAAAAGATCGATTCAAAAAATTTTTTAAGCATCAATTTTTTTAACCATAATTTTTAACGCTTAAAAATAATCTTTTCAAAATTTTTATACTTACTTCAACCATTGACTAAATGGCATAGCTTCACTTGTCTTCATATTCACTTCAAACAACGCAGAAATCACTGCCAATAAAATTTTTGCCAAAATTCCAGGGCCCAAATTGTGCTGAAAATTCAAATTAGATTCAAAAATAAATTTTTGAATTAAAAATTTAAATGTCTCGACAAATGAATTTAAAAAAGGCTACAAAATTGATTCAAAAATGAATTTTTATAATGGAAATTGTGCTCAAAAATCAAATTTTTGAGTCCAATATAAATTTTTAAATCCATTAAGTCTAAAAATGGCTCAAAATCCATACATCATCAGCAATTTTGTATAAATCTTGTAAGTGCTTCACATATTGCTTTCGATTCGTCGATTTCTTGCCACGATTTGCATTTATTTCAATAAGTTTCTTCAAGAAAATCTGAAAATTCAAAAATTTGAATCTTAAAAATATGGTAGTCAACATTTTGTTTAAAAAATATAGTCAATCAACTTTTGAGCTTTAAAACAAGTTACATGGTTTAGACATGAAAAAAGACCCAAATTTTGGCATGAAAAACATTTTTGACAAAAATCATTTCAAAATATTGACCCACCTCATGAGTAATTTCCGTGTTGGGTGGGAACAGCGATTTTTCCGTCGGCGCTACCACTATCCATTCTCTTCCCCCGTCTTCATCCACTGGTTTTGCCTGCTTTTTCCTTGGATCTTTATCACGATCACGGTTCTTTGGCTTCTTCTCACTGGGGTCTTTTCTAAAATTCAAATATTAGAAAATTTACTGTTTGCAGACATATCTCATGACGGATCAAAATTTGAACAAAATGTCATGGCCAAATGATTAGGACTCCTCCCCCTTAAGTAAAAACAACGCCGTAGGCGCAAAATTTTTTCGAAAATGGTTTTTTAGATAAAAATGAGAAAATTACAATTTTTGAAAAAATGGGAAATTTTAGACATAATCTTGTCTAAAAGCAATTACTTCAAGAAAAATCGTCGCAACTCCTCCATTGCCTTTCCTTCCAAGTCAATATCCGATTCAGATGAGACTTCGTCACTGTCTGTACCCCAATCCGACTCTCCCTCAGATTCAGAGCCAGATTCCACGAATTTTTTCACTGGTTTCTCTTTAGCCTTGGTCTTTTCGGCAGCAACTGGTGCTTTGGGTAGTTCAACCTCCTAAAATTAAACATTTTAAAAATAAAATTGAAGCAATGTTTTCAAAAATTTTTGGCATTTTTTTTTTATCAAAAATAGCTTTTGTCAAAAAAAGCAAAATCAATTTTGGCTAAAATTCCACACCTGGTCTTCATCATCATCCTCCGCAGCACCACTTGAATATCCAACTGGATCCGGACCTTCTCTATAACTTCCAATTTCACTTTCATAATCCTTGTTGTATTTTCGGACTTTCTGTCTCAGCGTGGTCAGGCTCTTTGAATTTGCCTTTGACATACTTTTTCTCGCTTCTTTATCCTCCCACTGTTCATTAATAAAATCTTCTAACTCCGCCAAATATCGAATAAAAAATCGTGGCACCGTTAAATTTTCCCTTGCAATAACCGTTTTTGTCTTCTCATAGACTTTGCCAAGACTTTCGAAAGATGTCAGCAATTTTGACATGTCTTTAATGTTCTTAGCATTTCTTCCAAGACGGATTTGTTCCTTTAGGTCGCCATACATTTTGTCTTTCTGGGCACGAACCACACGTTTCGGCCCTTCATCTTCGCTATCACTTGGATATGCAAAATCACGAGTGCTAGAAAAGAAAAAAAATTAAAAGTAAAAAAATAAGAAGTAGTTTACATTGGTGCACGATGAGTTGGCACCTCAATCTCAGATTCTTCACTATCAGATGAGTCAGATGATGAAATAGCTCCTTTGAAAAATTTGCTCATTTTTGCTTGCTAAAAATTTAATTTCGTGAATTATAGAAAAATGAAAAAATTGAAGTACAAAAATGGGTCGTTTGATGTTTCGAAGCGTTTTTTTTATGTTTTTGAGGATTTCTCCTGAAATACAAAGCCCATCCTGATAGTTTTGGTGTCGTTAGAAAGCTGGATTTCGTAGCAATTGAATGACACAAAAATCATGCCATAACTGTTCCTGGTTGCGGAGATATTGCATAATTATTAAAAAATGTCGAAAAAACTGACACTTTTTACTAATTATGCTTTCTAACGACACCAAAACTATCAGGATTGGCTTTTTATTTCTGAAGAAATCCTCACATTTAAAAAGTTTCAAAATGTTAAATTTCGAAAAATCAAACGACCCAAAAATGCAAGTTTAAGGCACCATTTACAAGAAGAGGGGGAACAAAAGTCCTCGTCTAAGGGACGGCATAGCCTCATTTAAGGAGTAAAAAGTCTTCGCCAAGTGGGCAAAAGCCTTGACATTTCAAAAACGTGTTTTCTCGACAATTCTGGGCGAGAAAACACCTTTTCAGCGTTTTTGAAATGTCAAGACTTTTGTCCCCTTGGCGAGAACTTTTGTTTTCTCCCCTTTGTATATCGGATATACTGGGTAAGTCGAGGGGCATGGGTTTATCTTGCTAGGAAAAACCGTTTTCGATCAAATTTTTTTCAAGATATGGTAAAAAGTACTCAGGAAGGGGATGGTGGAGTTAACTATTTAAAAAATGCAGGTTTTCGTATAAATAATCAACTTTTTTCAACTCAGGACATGCTGAAAATGAAAAAAATCGCCATCTCTCCCAATTCAGCGCGGTTTCGCCTATTTACACGTATAACGGGGTTTTTCCACACGGAATCGATTCCCTGTGGAATTGGACCAAAAAAATACAGGGGGGACAAAAGTCCTCGCCTAAGGGGCAAAAATCCTCGCCAAGGGGGCAAAGTTCTCAAGGAAAAATTGATTGTTATAGCGCTATAACAATCAATTTTTCCTTGGCGAGGACTTTTGCCCCCTTAGGCGAGGATATACTCCCCCTTAAGTGATGACTTTTGCCCCCCCCCCCGCACATGTGTTTCTTTTTGACAAAATGTGAAGCCAGATGAAATTTTCACTGAAACTTCGTACTGAGGAGTTTTTTCAT
>OZJO01011535.1:0-18037 GCA_900406225.1 Acrobeloides nanus | reverse complement strand
TAGATCAAAGGCATTAAATTTTTTTTCGAGATTTTTTGGGTAGTACTGTTTTTGGCCATGCTCTTTCCGAATCTGAAAAAAAAATTTTTGAGGTCCTTTTTTCCTTGATTGAAATTTTGAATGGAGTTTTTGAGGACCTTATAAGGGTTGCGCGACAAAAATTTTTCGGATTCTTGTAGAGCTCAAAAGTTGGAGGATTTTGAAAAAAAAATGATTGAAAAAGCTTTTAAAATGGCCGAGATATCCTCAAAAAACCGATGGTAGATGACTTTTGACTCACCCTGTATGTTTTTATGTATCCAATCTCGATTTGTCCATCTAATTATATTGTTATTTTCGAATAAGTTATCAGTATGACCAAGATTCGTTAGATACCATTTATACTTCCGTCGCGATAGTGCATTTTTGTGTCGCGCGAAGCAAGTTGGCGTTTATAGTCTGCCGCGCGATAGTACTTGATTTGAAAAGACGTTTTTCCATCAACAAGCCTCGGTGGTTCCATACATTACCAATGGAGGGGGGGGGACTGTCCCCCCTCATGTAGTTAGCATCGAGCCAAAAATTAAGATTCATATAGCCTCGGAGTTCCAAGTCTCAAAGCTATATAGCCGAGCCAAAAAATTAGATGGCGACTTTTTTTTAGTCGACAACATATAGCCCGAGGTAGCTTGTCCCCCCTCCTTGTTCATGTATGGGTGGTGCCGTGACAAAGCAGCGGTTTAGTGGTTACAAGATCGCGGGTTCGAATCCCGCTCGGAGCCAAAGTTTTTGCCACTCAGCCTTGTGTCGCGTCGCGTGGTCAGCACTTCGACGTCGCAGGTTGTTGCGCAACTATAAACGACATGGAAAAAATTGTTTGCACTATATAAACGTAATTGCTCTGCGACTCGAAGGAAGTATAATCCAGCCTTAGTCTCCATATTTCTATCTAGAGCTTGGATACTCTTGGAAACCTCACAACAGTTACAATCATATGAAAAAATGATATATTCGGAAAGATCATGAAAAATGGAGCATTTTTTGTTTTTACGACATCATCTGAATCGTTTTCCCCATCGAGATGAATACATTTGAAAATATGAATTCGTGTACATGTTTTCGTTGTAATAGTCAAACTTTTTTGAATTTTTTGCGCAAAAATCGATTTTTTAAATTTCCATAAAATGAAGATTGTAGCAATTTTTTATAACTAAATGAGCATGGCGGCGAGTCGGTTGCGAGAAAGTTAAATCGCTTAGTTTTGAAATAAAGTTACTATAGGAGTAAGTTTTCGACTATGCTGAGTACGAATACACTAAAGAAAAGTTTGTGCTCCTCATA
The DNA here is from genome assembly GCA_900406225.1 of Acrobeloides nanus. NCBI lineage: Eukaryota > Metazoa > Nematoda > Chromadorea > Rhabditida > Cephalobidae > Acrobeloides > Acrobeloides nanus. The sequence goes on along the minus strand of OZJO01011535.1, from coordinate 16,717 downwards.
GTTGATGAGTTAGCCTTATGCCCAGTTCTATTTTCACGTTTTTTAGGGTACCAATTTCAAAAAGCACTATCTCAGCGAGACTTAATCCGTTTTCAATAATTCTTTTTGCTATTGATTGCACTCATCGAGGTCTAAATCTGGATGGAGCGGTTTTTAAGAAACTCGCTGCCGTGTGAGGCGAACTAGTTGATCACCGATCTCAATTGTTCTAGAAACTAAAGACTTTTATTTTAGTTGAATAAAAACATCTAAAAAAAGTTCTATGAAATATCGTTATTCGAAATTATGTACTTGATTTGATCTCGGCCATAAAAACTTCCTTGGATGAAAAACTACTCTTCTATAAGTCTTAACTATAAAAATGGCAAAAAATGGATTGAACACAGGAGTCCACGTCGATATCATCGATAATAAAATTCCGATTTCGAATCTTTTTTGAAAAGATATAGATAGTATCCCGAACATTATTGTAACAGCGCCCAATAATAATGGAGCTGAAGCCTAAATTAAACAACTATAAATCATGGTGAAAATAAAATTTTAAAAAAAGAGATTATTTGATTCAATTTATTAAAGGGGGTCCAAATTAGGGCCCTTTCTCCAAAAAATTTTTTTAATGACCTTCTAGGAGCGGTTTTTAAGAAACTCGCCCAGTAAAAATAGGGTTAAAAATCGATTGCGCACATCCCCACCGCGTGAAAATACTTCCTTCACCTTGTTTTCGCGAAAATAGCACTATTTCACGTTAAAAATAGTGCTATTTTCGCGAAAACAAGGTGAAGGAAGCATTTTCACGCGACGGGGATGTGCGCAATCGATTTTTCACCCTATTTTTACCCCTAGAAGGTCATTTTTCAAAAAAAATTTTTGGAGAAAGGGCCCTAATTTGTTTTAAGAGGAGGGAGTAAGAATTAGGGACTAATCTCTGAAAAATTTTTTTTGCCAAAACAGCCTATATAAGTCATGCAAAAAATCGATTGCGCGCATTCCCGAAGCGTCAAAATGCTTCCTTGACCCTGATTCAGGGAATGGAGGTAGGTGTATTGAAGCGAAAATTAACTAAAATTCATATTTTCGCCGGAAAACCGGCTACCTAGGGGTTTTTCTAGACGAGGAATCGATTGCATTTTCAAATCGTTAAAAAATTTCCGACACTTATTTAGGCGATTTTCGTATCCATACATGGGGTATACCCGCTAAAGAGGTTTCATGACTAAATCAGTGTCAGGAAAATTTTTTAACGATTTGAAAATGCGCGCAATCGATTCCCTGCCTAGAAAAACCCTATACAGCATGTTTTCTGGCGAAAATACGAATTTTAGTTAATTTTCGCTTCAATAACATACTTCCTTTCCCTGAATCAGGGTCAAGGAAGCATTTTCACGCTTCGGGAATGCGCGCAATCGATTTTTCGCATGATTTTTTAAAAATTTTTACAGGTATTGTAACCAAAAATATGATTTTTTATCTCCAATTTAAAGTACATACAGTACATCCAAAACTCTTCTTCTACTAAATTTTTGTTGTAATTCAATCAAAAAAATTTCCCCCCAAGTGACAAGTTGAATTGCTTAATTAATTTCCCAAATCAAATTTGTTGTCTAGCCTCTAAAAGTTCGAATTGAACTAATCAATCATTCGGCTGGCCTTTAGCCTTTCATAAATGAGGAGGAACTTTTTTTAATTACTCATAAACTTGAAAAATTTATCGTTCGATTTTTTACCTAAATCACCTGATCTTAAAGGGCAAGATGAGATGTCTTTGGTTTGATTCCCCCATTTCAAACATGATTGATTGGTTATTTTGAGCTCTAGGAATCTTCGATCTTCTAGCTAGAGATGACGAATTTTGATCTAGGGTGCTTTCTCTTGATAGTTTTTTTGAACTTTTAAAGTTTGTAAAAAGCTTGGTTCAAAACAAGTATTGGGTTATTTGCAAATCCACAATTGTATGCATTGATTTAATTTCTGTTTCTGTAAAAATTCGAATTTTTTGGTCAAAATTCAATTTTTAGCAAAAATTCAATTTTTTGACCAAATTTCTATTAGGTTGTTTCAAAAGTTCAAATTCGTTTTATTTCAACAACTTGGTATGAAAATTTTTCCTCCCTCAAACTTGCCTCGGTGGTTCAGTGACAAAGCAGCGGCTTCGTGGCCATAAAGATCATGGGTTCGAATCCCGTTTGGAGCCAATTTGGTTCCAAATTAGCCAATGGTTCTAGGTTCTAAATTGGCTAATTTGGAACCAAATTGGCTCCAAGCGGGATTCGAACCCGCGACCTTGTGGCCACGAAGCCGCTGCTTTGTCACTGCACCACCGAGGTAAGTTTGAGGGAGGGAAAATTTTTATACCAAGTTGTTGAAATAAAATGAATTTTGTTCTTGACCAGGAACTTTTGAAACAACCTAATACTATAAGGTAAAGTGATCGATTCCGGTGTTGTTCAACTCATTCAATTGTGCTTTAGTCGAAAATAAATTAATTTGCAAAAAAGTTTCGTCTTGACGAATGAACTTTTGGTATTATTGACAACTAATTCGGTTAATACACTTCTATTTGAAGGGCAAGAATTAAACTGGTTCGGCGAACTCTAATAAACAACGTCCAAGATAAATACATTCTAGTGTTAAACTTATTTTTGTTGATCGAGAAAGAAGACGTTCATGCGGTTTTTAGACATAATTCTCATTTGATCTGTCAGGAATGCGTTAGAAAAATCCGACACCCGGAAGATTTAGAAAGAAATTCGCCAAATTCATTTCAATCGAATCTTTATAAATATTCGAAAACAACCCTTTGGGTGCATGTTTTTATGCAAAAGGATCAAGTTTAAACCGTCCCAGTGCACTCTAACAATTTTTCAGAACAGAATTTCGTGCCAATAATTAGATCTAATTGCAATTTTGTTGAATTTGTGATTGTTTTCAAAAGTTTTTTGATCCACATTTCGCCTGAATTGCAATTAGATCTAATTATTGGCACGAAAATCTGTTTTTCAAAATTTTTAGAGCGTGCACCGTCCCTGTAAAAGGGGGGGGGGTCCAAAGTATGATCGAGTAGAAAATTTTTTGAAATTTTTTAAGAATGACCTTTCTAGGGGTAATTTTGGCTGAAAAATCCAAAAAACACACTCCAAAAATCCAAAAAAATTTCCTTGACCGTGTTTTGGGCATTTTTTGACCTCAAAACCCAAAAAACATGGCTTTGAGGTCAAAAAATGCTCAAAACAAGGAGAAATTTTTTTGGAAGAAGACAAGTTTTTTAGTCGAAATTTCACTAAAACTTTGTGACTAGGGTTTATCAGCAAAGGAAAACTTTGAGACCAAGGTTAAAAAGTGAACATGTAGCGCACAACCCGTAGAATTTAATGGTCTTTCCCTCTTTTCTCAAAACAATTGCCATGAAAAATTACGGCGGTTTGAACAAGGACACCTCTGACCTTTTCGGTTCGACTCGTTGAGCTTCTGAAGCGTCTATCTCTCCAAATATAAAGTTTCATACCATAATGTTGGGCATATTCCTGGAGAGGAGCATGAGTACTCTTAGAATTCACTTCGACCGCAAATATTTTTAGAGTGACCCATATCGTCTATTAACTGGTATTAAAGATGACATCCTATTTGAATATTATATTTCTAATGGGTGCTATTTTAATTGCTGTTAGTCTAGCAGAAGAAAGAAAAATCGAAGCTGAAACTGGTCTAGATCAGCCATTGTAAGGGATTTTCAGTGAGACTAGGCCAAAGATAGGAGCTTAGGTTCTATGGCCAAGGCTTTGGCTCTATCTCTTAGGCTCCGTATTGAGACTCGAGTCTAAAGCAGATGCAATAGGTCGTGCTATAGAGCATAAGCTCGAGCTGATGATCTCAGCTCTGGGGTAAGGGTCGCTATAAGCTATCGTACTAACCACCAGCAACAGCACAAGCTAACGAAGCTATCGTACGAAAGTCATCGTACGAGTGTAAAATACAATCGTGCGACGGATGAAATGGCCACAAGCTATTGTACGAGTACGATAGCTCGTACGATGAAATTGATACGATGGTCGAAATTCGTACGAAGAGCGGTCGTACTTTTATCGTACGTTATTGTTTTTTGACACATTTAAAAAAAATCGAGTTTTCGTGTCAATATAAAAACGATTTCAAACGAGTTCGAGACGAATTCGAGATGCCGTTTCGAATTGGTCGTTTTCGTCTCGAACTCGTTTGAAATGGTTTGTATATTGACACGAAAACTCGATTTTTTATAAATGTGTCAAAAAACAATAACGTACGATAAAAGTACGACTGCTCATCGTACGACAGTACGACAAATTTCGTACGATGCCATCGTACTGCGTCGTACGAACGTACGACAGCTTGTGGCGAATTTCATCGCACTTTTTCGTAATTTTATGATCGTATGATAGCTTGTGGGCTATCGTACTTTTGCTTGCGTTCAGTATGATAGAATGTGCGAGCTTGTGGCAACCCTAAGGCCGGACACAAGTTGTCGTACCGACGCATGAGGTCGCAAGTTGTCGTACTTTTCATTTAAAATGCATTAAAAAGTACGACTCGAGATCGCAAGTTGTTGTACTTTTTGTCGTAACACGGTACGACAGAAAGGTACAATAGTACGGAACCAACTTGCGGTCGGCCGCAAGTTGTCGTCGTACTTTGGTGTCGTACTGTTGTACCTTTCTGTCGCACCGTGGTACGACAAAAAGTACAACAACTTGCGGTCTCGAGTCGTACTTTTTAATGCATTTTAAATGAAAAAGTACGACAACTTGCGACCTCGTGCGTCGGTACGACAACTTGTGTCCGGCCTAAAGGCTAAGGCTCTAGGGCGGGTTGGCATCAATTGCGCACACACATTTGCGCAGCGTCATTTGCGCATACACAACTGCGCAGCGATATTTGCGCACGGACATTTGCGCATGCAACAGTTGCACATTTTTTCAAATTTTGAGCAAAAACTAATGTCGCTGCGCAAGTGTATATGCGCAAATGTTAGATGCGCAAGTGATGCCAACTCTCTAGGCTAGGGCTCGAGCTCTAAGGGTTAAACATTTTGATGAATATGTGAACATCCCCTTTTAGACTTAGAGCAAAGAGATATGGTGGATACTATACTTATTGTTGTGGTGGTACTGCCATATGGTAAATTCTCGTAAAAAAATTTTATAGAGTTAAATTTTTTTAGTGAGGGTGGGCGAAAACGCCGTGATATTGTAGAGCATGGAGATGACGCTACAAAAATTGAGAGACTTAAACGTTATGGCTATTACTCATACTCATATTATCCGTCTTATTATATGGGTGGCGGAGGAGGTTATGGATGGTAAATAGTATCTTTATAAGGAAATTCTTAAGTTTTTTTAGTGGTTAATATGGAACAAACGAAAATTCGAATGAGACAAACATAAATAATTTCATACAGACTTCTTGGTGGCTGCGTACTGTTTAGTTATATTAGGAATCGGATCAAAACTTTTGATCATTTTTGTCAAAAAAGTTTTAGAGATAGATCTAAAAATACAAAATAAATGCGTTGTGGAGTGTAAATCTGAATATAAAACGGTGGATCTAGAACATACATTAACAAGGAGATGGGTATCGGCCATTTTTTGCGTTATGGTTGTGAGACCAAAAGATTTTATGGGTCCCAAAAAAGCCACTGTATACCATAACGCATAATTTTCGGCGTTTTGTACCGCAAAATTTTGGTCGATCATAAAGAAAAATTTTTCCAAAAAATTTTGCTTTATGGTCGACCCCTTTGCGTGATGTATGGGGGTATCATACCCCCTTGTTAATGTATGATCTAGACTAGATCTATCAGATTAAATTATGGTTCGATCAAAAGTTTTGATCCGATCCCTAGTTTATATACCAATGTATTTTTTCAATTGGAACAAAACTTTTACCCCACAAGTAATAAAATATGAATTGGTGTACATATTTTCGTTGTAATAATCAACTTTTTTGAATTTTTTGCGGAAAAATCGTGAAAAAATAGCATCGACCAACAGGCAATTTTATGCTGAACAACTTTGCTAATTGAAGTTTGAGGAAATTGAGGCCTAAGCCTAGACCTAAGTCTAAGCTTAGACCTAAGTCTAGGCCTAAGATAGGCCTAAGCCTACAATATACACAAAATTTGATCGGACCCTTAAACTATTACTTGGACCCTTAAAAGTTGAAAGGACCCCTAAACTGCAATAGAGCCGAAAACACTTTTTAAGGTTCCTGAGAAAAACCGTTTTGAGTGAACAGTCAAGAGTCAAAAATCCTGCTCTCCAAAGGCAAAAATCGCTCTATCTCACTCAAATGTGAGCGAATTTTTATTTTCCGCAAATACTGGGGGTTTTTACAACTGGGAATCGATTAGCGATGGTTTCAGGGGCTAAAAATTTTTCTTGACTCCCCCCCTACCCAAGGATTATTCGTATAGAATAACTGCGGAAAATAGGGGTACCCCCCAACTTCATCAAACCGAGTCATTTTAGATAGGTGGCGGTACTCCGAATCTCTTTTCTGGCTATATTCACTTGTAGCATTTTGGACCCCTTACTATAGTAAACTATTAGGTTGTTTCAAACGTTCTTGGCAAAATTCGTTTTATTTCAACAACTTGGTATGAAAATTTTCCATCCCTCAAACTTGCCTCGGTGGTGCAGCGGCTTCGTGGCCACAAGGTCGCGGGTTCGAATTCCGCTTGGAGCCAATTTGGAACCATTGGCTAATTTAGAACCAAATTGGCTCCAAGCGGGATTCGAACCCGCGACCTTGTGGCCACGAAGCCGCTGCTTTGTCACTGCACCACCGAGGCAAGTTTGAGGGAGGGAAAATTTTTATACCAAGTTGTTGAAATAAAACGAATTTTGTTCTTGGCCAGGAACTTTTGAAACAACCTAATACTATAAGGTAGAGTGATCGATTCCGGTGTTATTCAACTCATTCAATTATGCTTTAGTCGAAAATAAATTAATTTGCAAAAAAGTTTCGTTTTGACGAATGAACTTTTGGGATTATTGACAACTATTTGATTAATATTTTTCTATTTGAAGGGCAAGGACTAAACGGGTTCGGCGAACTTTAATAAACAATGTGCAAGATAAATACATTCTAGTGTTAAACTTATTGTTGTTTATCGAAAAAAAAGATGCTCTTGCGGTTTTTATACGTAATTCTCTTTTGATCTCGCAGAAATGCGTTAGAAACCCCCGGAAGACTTAGAGAGAAATTCGCCGAGTTCATTTCAAAGAAATCCTTATAAATATTCGAAAAAATTCTTTCGATTCATGTTTTTATGCAAAAGGATAAAGTTTAACTGGTATTAAAGATGACATCTTCCTACTTGAAGATTATATTTCTACTGAGTGCTATTTTAATTGGTGTTAGTCTAGCAGAAGAAAGAAAAATCGAAGCTGAAACTGGTCTAGATGAGCAAATGTAAGGGATTTTCAGTGAGACTAGGCCAATGCTAGGAGCTTAGGTTCGATGGCCAAGGCTTTAGAATCTCTTAGGCTCTGTACTGAGACTCGAGTCTAAAGCAGATGCAATAGGTCGTGCTATAGAGCATAAGCTCGAGCTTTAGGGATGATCTCAGCTCTGGGGTAAGGGTCGCCACACGCTATCTTACTTTTTCGTTGTACTTTTATCGTACTTTTGCAGTACGATGGCTTAAAAATATGTATTTTTTCGTACTTTTTGTGTTATTAGTTAGTACTCGTGAGTACTATCAAATGGTAAAAGAAGATTTTACGAAAAATTTTTTTAGACTCATCGTACTTAAAAAGTACGATAAAATTCCGCTTATTTCGTCGTACTTTTTTAAAGTAAGATGAGTCTAAAAAAAATTTTCGTAAAATCTTTTTTACCATTCGATAGTGCTCACGAGTACTAACTAATAACACAAAAAGTACGAAAAAATACATATTTTTAAGCCATCGTACTGCAAAAGCACGATAGCTTGTGCCGACCCGCTAGGGCTCTAGGGCAGAGGCTCTAGCCCTAAGGGTTAAAAATTTTGATGAATATGTGAACATCCCCTTTTAGAATTAGAGCAAAGAGATATGGTGGATACTATACTTATTGTTGTGGTGGTACTGCCATATGGTAAATTCTCGTAAAATACAAATTTTATAGAGTTAAATTTTTTTAGTGCGGGTGGTCGAAAACGCCGTGATATTGTAGAGAATGGAGATGACGCTACAAAAATTGATAGACTTAAACGTTATGGCTATTACTCTTACTCTTATGTTCCACAATATTACTATTATCCGTCTTATTCGTATATGGGTGGCGGAGGAGGTTATGGATGGTAAATAGTATCTTTATAAGGAAATTCTTAAGTTTTTTTAGTGGTTAACATGGAACAAACGAAAATTCGAATGAGACAACATAAATAATTTCATACAGACCTCTTGGTGGCTGCGTACTATTTATTTTATATTAGGAATCGGCTCAAAACTTTTGATCATTTTTGTCAAAAAAACGTTTTAAAGATAGATCTAAAAATACAAAATAAACGCGTTGTGGAGTGTAAATCTGAGTATAAAACGGTGGATCTAGAACATACATTAACAAGGAGATGGGGTATCGGCCATTTTTTGCATTATGGTTGTGAGACCAAAAGATTTTTGCGTTATGGGTCCCAAAAAAAGCCACCGTATACCATAACGCATAATTTTCGGCGTTTTGTACCGCAATTTTGGTCGATCATAAAGCAAAATTTTTCCAAAAAATTTTGCGTTATGGTCGACCCCTTTGCGTGATGTATGGGGGAGGAGGGGTATCATACCCCCTTGTTAATATATGATCTAGACTAGATCTATCAGATTAAATTATGGTTCGATCAAAAGTTTTGATCCGATCCCTAGTTTATATACCAATGTATTTTTTCAATTGGAACAAAACTTTTACCCCCATAAGTTATATATTATTTTAAAGGTAATAAATAAACAAATTTTTTGGAGCAAGCAAAAAACTTATCCAGAAAAAAGGTACTTTCCTGTTATCCCGCCCGTGCTGGGTGTATTGAAGTACCAAATGCTTGAATCAGGGCCAGGAAAGCGTTTTCATGCTCTGAAAATGTTTGTAATCGATTCCCCGCATAAAATTAGCCCTAGACGCCCGTGATTTTCTCATAAAAATCCGAAAATGTTTGGTTTTCGCTTCAATACACCCAGCACGGGCGGGATAACAGGAAAGTACCAGAAAAAATTCTTCAGAGAGCCCAAGTTTCAGGCAATGGTAATACAGTTGCTTTTAACCATCGGTTATAGTCAAAAAACTTTTTTGCTTCACACGGCGTTCACATTGACAACCAGGCAAAAATGTAAATTGAAACGCGATACGGCAGACTCATGGTACGGCAGAGTGCTCCTCGAATTTCGTGTTATGTCTAGTGCGAATCATCCTAGAGCATCAAAAATCGTAATCTTATAAAAACAAGCCATACACGGTTGATCACATTTATAAAAATTGGTAGAATATAAAAAAAATAAAATACATAAAAGAACAATTTTGTATAATATCACAGGAGAGTTAATTTGCACATTGATCAAGATGGTCGTTTATGAGTGAAAATGGAATACGTCGATAACAAGCAGGACAATCAATCATATCCATATTAGTTGTTTTCTTGGGCTCTATCACAGAAATGGGCATTGAATTTTCGTCATCAATAATTATAACATCATCGGTGGTGGATTTGGTTTGAATTTGAGGCTTCGCTAGGCTGTGGTTATCGTAGTCGATATCCCAAATGACGATTGTATTATTTGAGCTTGTTTGAGGAGTTGGCTTGAATGAGGACCCGGGCTGCTCTTCGTCGAACATGGGAATCAAAATAGTTTTTGAAGTTGAAGGCACATCCTGTGGCAAGACTCCAATATCCAACATGATTACTAAAAATGCGAATTTTCAAGGCATCGATCTTTGAAGCTCACCGTTATTATCATCTTTAATTGCATTCAAATTATCAGGCGGCTTGATTTTTCTACTTGGCACTATTGAATTCTTGTTTCCCGAGTCCGAAGAACCCAATATATAACCTACAAAAAAATTTTAAAAACTTGGGCCAAACATTTAAGTATGCTTATAAGTGAAATCGTCGAATCTCAGCTTCTAAAAAAGTATCTCAGATGCGATTTTTTTCGTTCTAGAGTAATCAACTATGGCGAAAATTTCATGATAACTTCAGTCAATTTATATCAAAAATTGCCATTTTCTAAGAAATAAATGTACAAAATATGGATTTTGATGTTCCATGGGTAGTGTACTAGAACGAAAAACTGAATTTTTTACATAAATCTGATAGTCAACATGAGATTGAAGTAAGGCGGCTTTGAAGGAAATTTTTAATCCATGAAAGAAGTGACCCCAGAAATGCCCTTGGAGACTAATTTTGACAGCTTAATCTACTGATTTGATCATGGTTTTATCAATACTTTGAATGGATGGTATACGTGAATTTTTTGCCTTTAAAAATTTCTCTATGTAGCTAAAAGTGGCAGAGGGATCCCGAAGAATTTGTTGTTTTACTTGATAGTGCTGGAATTTTAAAGGGGTAGACCCATTTATACACTAAAATCCAGATTTAAAAAAAACGAAGTTTTATGGTGATACAGGGTAAAAAATAGCTGAAAAATTGATTCCGCGCACTTCTAAATTGTGAAAACGCTTCCTTGACCCTGATTCAGGGAAGGAATTGGTGTATTGAAGTGAAATCAAACATCTTCGTATTTTTATGAGAAAACCGTCGATTCTTAGGTTTTCTCATAAAAATCCGAAGATGTTTGATTTCGCTTCAATACACAGATTCCTTCCCTGAATCAGGGTCAAGGAAGCGTTTTCACAATTTAGGAGTGCGCGGAATCAATTTTCAGCTATTTTTTACCCTGTATACACCATAAAACTTCGTTTTTAAAAAAATCTGGATTTTAGTGTATAAATGGGTCTCCCCCTTTAAAAGTTATTACCCCATAACGAAAAAAAATCGAGTCTGAAATACTTTTTCAGAAGCTGAGATTCGATTCTCTCACTTATAAGCATGCTGAAATGTTTGGTCGGAAGTTTTTCATCCACTATTCTACCTTTTCCCGTGAAAAACGAATCGATCTTCTTCTGAGTCTGATCATCACTAGAATCAGTAATAGCTTTTTTCTTTGGAGATTTTTCTTTTTTGATTGGAGATTTTTGCTGGTTTTGTTTTTTGCTCGGTTTTTTAGCTTTCTCAGGCTTTTCCGGTTCACGAACTTTTTCGAAAGTGCCTAAAATGTACTTTATTGATCTTGAATCTCATAACCACCTTGACAGGTAGCTTGATGCGCTGCCCACCAAAGATCATTCTTGCCAGGCGCTCGATTTGTTGCACGCTTCACCCATCCATGAAATGGTGGCCTATTTCTACAAACCCCATTGCAACGCCACCAATGCTGTTTGTAGAGAGCAACTTCAGCGTGAAACGAGTGATAGATGGTAATGTTGATGCTAGCCTTTTGGTTAATACGATACATATGCTTCTGGAATTCAGGACCATGGCCATCTCGGTCTTGGTTTCGACTCGTCACAAATAAATAGCCGTGAATCATTTCGTGCTAAAAAAAGGAAAAATTAATAAAGCTAAAAAAATGCCTCTATAAAAAAGCCTTACTAGTAAGGTTTCAATAAACTCTTTTCGAGAACGCAACTTCAACAATGGCTCACTCAAACTAATTCTGCAATAACCCGATTTTGGTTGAAATGAACAAATTCCAGCACAGCTAAAATGTTCATCATTATTCATACATTCAATGAGCAATCAAAAATAGAGGGCGTTCCAAAAAAAGCGCCATTTGAGCAATAAAAAAATCGCTTTTTGAGCTTCAAATTGCATCAAAAACCGATTTGTCGGCCGAAAAAGTCGTATAGTACCCATATCCAGCACTGTAATTATGGGGAAACCTTCCTTATAATTTCTTAAATTGAAGTTTTTTGAGAAAAACTCCAAAATTCCCCCTACCCAATTTGAACAAAAATTATGACGCTGCCCATATCCCTCCTGTGAATAACACAGTGCTGGAGCTAAAAATCGATTTTTTACTCACCTGGTCATTCTTTTACTCCAATTCACTTCACAACCAGCCAATGCACCATGAAAGAACTCTTCGTTGAAAGCCAAAAACATAGCATGCAAATCAGGTGTTGGATCAATGAATTCTAACTCTGGATCACCCAATCTCAATGGCCCCATAATTCTAAATAGAGGGTGTATAAAAACCGGAATTTTTTCATGTTTTGTCGACCCAAAAATTTTTTTCAAAAATGACCCTATTAGGACTAATTTATGCGAAAAATCGATTGAGCGCATTCCCGAAGCGTGAAAACCTTTGTTTGACTCCTAAAAATGAGCAAAAAATTCAGAAAAATTAGGTTTAAAGTCAATAAATGTGAAAATATGGGTAAAAATACATATTTTTCCATTTTTAAGGATCAAAGGTTTTCACGCTTCGAGAATGCGCGCAATCGATTTTTCGCATAAAATTACCCCTAAATATGTATTTAAACAATTTTTTCGATTGCTGACCCTGGGGTGACCCACCTAATCCACAATAGCTCCCGAATAAGTATTAGACAGCTTAAAAACTGCTATCATAAAACAACAAACATAGGACACTTTTATTGAGCAATATACAACTATCAAATACCAATTGACAAATATATCTTATGTTATGGGAGAGAAATCACCATTCTTACAGGGTGTCCCCTAAAGTTCGTGTACACCCTAATTAATTTCATAAGAACTTTCTTCATAACAGAAAACTTTTCATAAAAAGTGATGTTCTACAAAGTTGTTCTTCATATCACGACGAACAAATTTGTAGAACATCACTTTTGTGAAAAGTTTTCAGTCAAGAAGAAAATTCTCATGAAATTAATTAGGATGTATACGAANCAGTCAAGAAGAAAATTCTCATGAAATTAATTAGGATGTATACGAACTTTAGGGATATCCTGTATAAGATTTCTTCAAATTTCAGTAAATACAAAAAATTAACATCAATAACTAGTCAAGATTCTGATTTTCCAACTTCTTTCTTAACAAAATTAAAGGGAGGGAGATAAAGCATTCTGGCAGCTGAAATATACAAACAGCCTAAAAAAGAATTTTATACAAAATATTTAGAACAAAATATTACTACTACCTGCTGCAACACATCTCAGAAATATTTGATATCCTTTGCCATGTTTAGGAGAGACTTGAAATGACTGATAGAAAAGATAAGAGCCCACACCAAGCATTCCACCGGAGCCAATAACTTTACATGAGAAACAATCTAGATTTTTCAACTCTTGGCTTGGATCTGACATCTTAATCAACTTTTATAAAACAGAAAAAAAGGTGAAAATTCGATTTTCTTGAGAAATGGAAAATGTTAGCGTTTTTTAAGGCAAACAAATCAATCAAGCTAAGCTATCAGGAGGGGGGCAAAAGTTCGGGGACAAATGTCCAAAAGTTGGGAGACAGATCGACAAAAGTTCGGGGACACCCAAAATTTTGTAGGGGATTAGGGAAATTTTTAAAAATTTCCCTGACCCCCTACAAAATTTTGGGTGTCTCCGAACTTTTGCCCCCTGATAACATCCAGGGGGCAAAAAGGTGGTAACACCCAGGGTGGGTGGTGGGCGGGGTGGTACCACCCTTTTTTTTCGCACCCTAATAACATCAAAATTTCAAAGCTTTTTTTACAAAAATTGCATACTGCGATGATGCTAAGGCGTTTTAATAGGAAGAAAAGTTCAAATGATAGCTGGATACAGCTATGATGACTCATTTTTAAAGTTCGAGTCAAAAACGACCCCAAACGACTAGGAATGGCAAAAAATAAAACAACGGATAAGGGTTAAATAACCTCTACAATTTAAAAACACACACACATTTCAATTCATTTATTTATAGAAAAATAATGGAAAAGAAAAAACAAATACAAGCTAAGCTTGGATATTAAAAGAATTTTCAGAAATTTCTCTCCCATAACATAAGATATAACACTATAAAATATAATTGATATCACTCAAGTTCTAGCTCACTACACGAAACCGGATGCTTCAATGGGATAACAGACTTCTTTTCAACATCTCGACTCAAAGCCTTTCGCATATCTAAAAATATTCAAATTACATAAAACAAAATTTTAATTTACCAAAAGCGTCCTCATCATTTTCACCCGAATAATAGTCGATGATGCGGCGATAAACAGAATAGCCCAAATTTTCATACATTTTCACAGCTATTTCATTACTCACACGGACAAACAGATCCACGTAGTAACATCCTTTTCTTCAAAGAGTGTTTGTTTGAAAATTTTTCAAGATATTTTTTTAAAACATACTCGTCCGATAACTTTTCTAATCGTTCCATAAGTTGCGCAGCAAGATGTAAACGTCTATAATTTGGGGCAATGGAAACAGCGGTCACATGACCATGAAAATTTTCACCTTCCCCTTCGGCTTTACCCATAACTAAATAATACAGATATATAATAGCTTATGATCAATGCAAAGTTTTATGCATCCAAAACGTAATTCATGTTGCAGATCCCGGAAAAGATGGTAGTCGGATGGTGCAAGATCTGGACTATAAGTTGGGTGGGGCAGGACCTCCCAGCTCTTGAGGTCCAAAACACAAGGTGTATTTAAAAAACTTGAACTTGGGCGATTTTTTAATGTTTTTATTATAGTTATGACATTTTTGAGTCATATTTTTATCCCCAAAAGTCACACTTGGAACGACCATTTTTTTGGACTCTACTCGTCAAGTGGAGTCGATTGACACCGGTTTGTCGAAATCCGAGAGGTGTAAACATTCGCGACATTAGCCAAAGTTCTTAACATATCCAATCCAAAATTTTTTTCTTTTCGATTAGAAAATATTAGATTCGCCCAGATTCATCATATTTTAGGATCAGGGCTTTTGCCCCTTAGGTCAGAGCTTTTACCTCCCACTGTATAGTTTCAACTTACTGTAACCCATAATATCTCCATTTGGGTGTTCAGCCACCAAAAAATACTCTGGCCAATTTAATAAATATTGCATATAGAACGTTAAACCATACTAAAAAAGTTTGGTTCACTTAGAGATTATATCTAGAAAGTTCGAACCTTCGAAGGATTTTAAAAAAAATTTTGGGCAAAAACACAAGGGAGAACTATTAGGAAATAATTTTCATTTTTCGAATTTCGGGGGGGGATACGCCACTAACTATGGCCACTCCAGGTTCGAACTTTCTAGATATCGTCTCTTAACACGGCGGACGAAAGTGGGAAAAAAAAATGCGAGTTTTGATAAAAACATGAAAAAACATGTTCTTATAATGCTAATAACTCATTCCAATCGAAATTAAAAATTTTAGACACTGTTCCAATTTTTCGACTTTTTTTCAGGACTTAGAAAATTTTCTAAGTCCTGAAAAGTGGTGTTTCGATAGTGACTAAAAATTGTAATATCTCAGTGAAAATTAAATGAAATCAACCAATTTTTTTCCTACAATATTCTATGGCTTTTAATCCACAATTATAAAAAAAATTTTTGTTAAAAAAGCCCTTTTCTGTATTATAAAAATGCATTTCATTTCCTACGATTTTTTCGGCTTCAAAGGCGAATAACTTTTTATGGTATCTTCCATTTTTTGAGATCTTGGTCTCAAAATGTGCGCAACAATCTAGGAAAAACTTCGTATAGGGAGTTTTCCTTTTTAACAATCGAAAAAAATTTTAAGTAAAAAAACTGAAAGGCAGCTTTTTTGACAATTCCAAAAGGAAAAATTTTTTATTTTGTCGAAAAACGACAAAACACTTATACAAAGTTTTTCCTAGATTGTTGCGCACATTTTGAGCCCAATATCAAAAAATGGAAGATACCATAAAAAATTATTCGCATTAGTAAATTTTACCCTTTGTAAATAGGTCAAACTTTTTTGTTTCGAATATTGACCTATGTGGTGCAGTGGCGAATCCGTCGGCTGTTCACCACACTGGAGCGGGGTTCGGCTCCCAGTTCCACAAAAAATTTTTTCGATTTTTTTTTAATTGTCACAAATCGGAAACGTATTAATATTGACTAAAAACGATGTTTCACACAATATAAAACCTGATTTTAATGTTTTNCCACAAAAAATTTTTTCGATTTTTTTTTAATTGTCACAAATCGGAAACGTATTAATATTGACTAAAAACGATGTTTCACACAATATAAAACCTGATTTTAATGTTTTGAGAGTTTTCATTTTTGGTCCACCGTGTTAAAGACAACAATTCACTTACCGTTTCAGTGAGAGGATCCAAGTTCCTAAAAAAAGTTTTACGTTTCAAATTCCGAGAAAGTTGGTTCGAAAACTTACACATTGTTAAATCTGAGCAAATCTGAAACTTCAAATGGTCGAATTGTACACATAGTTGGTACCTTCTATAAAATTTCGATAGAAAACTTGTTATACTCAGCAAAAAATTGTGTCAAGATATTTCGAACAATGTTGAACACTTTGCCAAAAATAAAAAGCGTTGTAATTTTTACTTTTTTAAATATGAAAATTTTCTATAAATTTAAAAAGCTATCAAGTAGTACTAGTGTAAAAAAGACCTTTATACTCTTTAAAGGGGAAATAAGTGCGTGTCCGTCTGTGAGGACTAACTTTTCCGGCACTTATTTAGAATACCCCCTCTGTGGCTCTAGGAAGATTGC
>OZJO01011532.1:0-19718 GCA_900406225.1 Acrobeloides nanus | reverse complement strand
GTTTTCAAGGTTCGGGAATGCGCGCAATCGATTCCCCGCATAAAATTAGGGGTAATAGGGTCATTTTTTAGAAAAAAAATTTTCTGAAAATTTTTCGACCATAAGGGTCCCCCCTTATGTTTTTTTGAAGGGTTAGTGCTATCTTGTCAGGCTCATAACTCAAAAATGAACGAGCCAATTTTGAGGTGGCTTCGTAAATAATTATCAGCAACAAGTAATAAAACGTTCTACTGCTCGGTTTTCTGTCGTAAATGTTCAACTCACTTTTTCCCTAGTCTCAGGGTGGTGTGGGTGGTGCTACCCACGTGAAAAATTTTCAAAATTTTTTTCTGGAACTGACCCCTCTAAGGGTAAAAACATACGGGGGAATCCGAATTTGAAATTTTGAAGCGAAAAAACGCTTCCCTGGTTCAGGAAAGGAGTATTGTGTATTGAAGCGAAAAGTCGTAAAAATGCGATTTTTGACTAAAAATGACCCCTTTTGGACAAAAATGTGCGGTGAATCCGAATTTGACGTTTATAAAATTCTTCGGATTCAAGAAAAGACTGTATATCGACGCGAATTTCGAGAAAATAACATATTTTGGCCTAAAAACAATATATGAATATAAGAGAAAGCGTTGTTTTTAGACCAAAATATGTTATTTTCTCAAATTTTCGCGTCGATATACAGCTTTCCTTGAACCCGAGGAATTTTATAAATTTCAAATTCGGATTTCCCGCATATTTTTACCCCCAAAAGGAGTCATTTTTAAGCAAAAAATCGCATTTTTGCGACTTTTCGCTTCAGTACACAATATGCTTTCC
The DNA here is from genome assembly GCA_900406225.1 of Acrobeloides nanus. Lineage (NCBI taxonomy): Eukaryota > Metazoa > Nematoda > Chromadorea > Rhabditida > Cephalobidae > Acrobeloides > Acrobeloides nanus. The sequence goes on along the minus strand of OZJO01011532.1, from coordinate 18,911 downwards.
CTGAATCAGGGAAACGTTTGTTCGCTTGGAAAATGTCAAATTTGGGCATGATTCTCCCCATCTTTTTACCCCTAAGGGGGCATTTCCAGAAAAAATTTTTGAAAAATTTTTCACGTGTGTTTCCCCCTATTGTGTAGTAGCTCTCAAGTTGTTATTATCTACATAAATCCCTTTTAGGAATTGCCACAGTAGACCCAAGGCAAAATTCGTGGACACAATAGTTCGATCTCGTGTATAGCTCCAACATCTTTCATTTAAAAAACGATGCTGTTTTTATCTGGCTTTTTTTCTTTCTTCTTCCAAAAATGTAATTTATTTGGAAGACTTTTCCATTCAATGCACAAAAATGTTCAATTTTTGAAAAATTAGTTTTACTTCAATCTTTTTAAAGGACCAGTCCGATCGGAAAAAGTCCCCATTATTGTTGATATTCATAAAGTTCATAAAAAATGGAACATTTTTTGTTTTTACGGTAAATTCTGAATCGTTATCGTTTTCGAGATAATTGCGTATGAAGTTGGCGATTTTTGAAATTTTGTGTATTACAACGAAAACATGTACCTGATAGTTTTTCTGTATATTAAGAAGAAAATAATTTAAAATCCTCGAACATTAAAAAAAGTAAATACAGCATTTTTTATAACTCGTCGAGACGAATAAAATGGCACCAAAATCATACAGTTTGAAAATTGTTTTGGGTTATTGAAACGAAAATTTTCAAATGTTTTCGTTTCAATAACCCAAAATAATTTTCAAAATGGATAATTTTGGTGCCATCTTATTCGTCTCAACGAGTCATAAAAATGCTGTATTTATTTTTTCTAAATGTTCAAGGATTTTGAATTATTTTCTTCTCAATATACAGTAAAACTATCAAGTACATGTTTTCGTTGTAATACACAAAATTTCAAAAATCGCCAACTTCATTCGCAATTACCTCGACAATAGTAACGATTCAGAATTTACCGTAAAAACAAAAAGTGCTCCATTTTTTATGAACTTTTAGAATATCATCAACAATGGGAACCTTTTTCCGACCGGACTGGTCCTTTAAAACTTATTATTATTATTGTAAAATGTCTATATTCAAGGACTAATCCTTCATTTAGGAAAATTAAATTTTGAAAAAAATTGCGCAAAAGAAATTTTTTTAAACTCAAATGAATGAAAGAGTTCTTCTTTAGTTAGTCAAACATGATATATAACTCAATTGTCCTAGTTGTTTTTCTAGAGCTAGTATTCTTGTCTATTTCCCGATGTAAGTGGTTTTATATGTATGTATATTTTGTAGATTATTTTGTGCAAGAAAGGCACAATATTACAGGTAGAGGTTGCAACGTGTTAACATCGGTCAATTTTCTAACACCAACCATCACTTTTTCCCTATAAATTTTGGACCAAAATGAACTTTTTTGTTGAACCTTTTTATTCAATTTTAGTGAAGAACAATTTATATCATGATCTAAATCTTTTTAGGGAAAAAGTTATGGCTATCGAAAATTTTGGCACTATAACTTTCGCCACGACAACTTTCGCCACGTTGCCAAAAAACTATAACTTTCGCCACATAACTTTTTCCACATTAAATTTCACCACGTTCGTGTCAATATACATATCTATTGCAAATCAGGCAACTCAATTAGTCTGAAATTAAATATGTTTATTGACACGAAAGTGGTGAAAGTTAGCGTGGTGAGATTCGTGGCGAAAGTTATAGTGCCAAACTTTTGCTGTTGTTAATCTGCGTTCCCGCTTTGTAACTTCTGATTATTATATAGTCTCTTATGTGCATGAGTTTATCTTTTTTTACGCATACACTCTTACAGTGACGTAATCAGAAATTTCAGAAGGGGGCATATCACCTTGGTCCCCCAAGGTGATTTTGTTCACGATTTTTTTCGAATTTTTCAAAAAATCAAAAAACATAAAGCCCGGAAACACTAGCCCCTCTTAGTTACGTCACTGTATTCTTATTTCTTTTCATCAAAATGGATTCAAAGCTGTTTAAGTGGCAGGAAAACATTATCTAACAGTATATGATGGCTTAGAAGGCTTTGACACCGGTTACGCATTCTCTATCCACGAAGCTTATATAATTTGTTGAATCAATTTGTTTCATTCTATAATAAAGTTTTATTTTATTATATTTTTCCTTGGTTAGTAAGCATTATGCATGGCGTTCCCACAAGGATCGAAAATTCAAGATACAATAAGAAAAACTCTGAATAATGCTAAACAACAAAACAAGTTTTTTCATAAATGAAAATTAAACAAGCTTATAAGTAACAAAAATCAAAAAGAATAAAATATTTAAAGTGTCTCATTTGAGTAGCAGTGTTCGAATCTGTTGTATAACAAATTTTCTGTTGTGTTGTACAACAGAATCATTCTGTATAACAGAATGATTCTAATGTAATCTGTTGTGTTGTGTTAACACAACAGAAAAAACTGTTGTGCACAACAACACAACAGACACAAACACAACATTTGAGTGTTGTGCACAACACAACATTTGAGTAGCAGTGTTTGAATCTGTTGTACAACAGGTTTTCTGTTGTGTTTTACAACAGAATGTTTCTGTTGTAATCTGTTGTGTTGTGTTAAGATAACAGAAAAAACTATTGTGCACAACACAACAGAAAAATCTGTTTAGCCGGCCGCAAGTTGTCATCGTACTTTGATGTCGTACCGTTGTATCTTTCTGTCGTACCGAGGTACGACAACTTGCGGTTTCGAGTCGTACTTTTTAGTGCATTTTGAATGAAAAAGTACGACAAAAGTACGACAACTTGCGGCCGGCCTTAACACAACAAAAAAAACTGTTGTGTTGTACACAACAGAATCATTCTGTTGTATAACACAACAGATTACAAAACAACAGTTTTAACACAACAGATTAAAACACTATTGAGTAGACTTTTTTTACAATTTCGCATACCGGTGACAAAAAGAATAAAAACAATCAAATCCCGTTATAAAAATGAATGCGATAACAATTCAATTTTTTATCTCTTTTGAGGAGCTAAACTCAACTTGGAGCATTTATCCCGCCATATCCATTTACATTTAGGCGCAGAGTCTTTTTGCCGTTTCATACAGCACTCGCAGTCACGGAGACCGAGTTCGGAAGTTAGATTGCCGAGATTTTCAAACAGACTGTACCAAGCATGCACGTTTGTGCCACTGTTGTCGAGACGATTTACAAGGAATGCAAAACAGAGATCATTGAAGGCGTTTTTCAGAGACTCGCGAGAAATTTTACATGTCGTTGGCGATTGATAGCAATCTTTCAATTGTCTATAGTTTTCAACCTAAAATCCGAAGGAGTTGAAGAAATTCTAGTCAGTTTCAAAAGTAAGCGTGTGCTTATATGGTGTATAGGGTGGACCTTAAAAAACCAGAATTTGCCGTTTTTTGGCAAAAAATTGAAGAAAGAAGTAAAAAAATGACGATTTCATGGCTAAGTTAGCATTTTCAGCAATTTTTCAATGCGCACAATCGATTTCTCGCATAAAATTGGCAGGTGGATGCCAGTTACAAAGAAATTTTACAAGGCCAAATTCTGTGGGATGGAGTTACAGTGACTTTTTTACATGGCGCAGTTACAGGGAGGTGTTATTGGGGTGCAGTTACAGGGACGCAGATAAACACTCTTCAGTTACATACATGAAAAGTATACGACGCAGTTACAGGGAGCATTTACAACTACGTGCTTACAGATAGAGTTGTGTATTTGACATCAATTGACGTGAAATTCACAACTTTATCTGTAAGCATGTAGCTGTAAATGCTTCCTGTAACTGCGTTTCTGTAACTGCGTCGTATACTTTTTATGTATGTAACTGAAGAGTCTTCCCACAGAATTTGACTATGTAAAATTTCTTTGTAACTGGCATCCACCTGCCATAAAATTATCCCTAATAGATCACTTTTTGAAAAAAAATGTTTGATTCTCAATTTTTGATGAATTATAGCTGCAACAATAACATTGCCAACGTGTTTCTCGTAGGAAATTACCCCTAGAGGATATTTTTCCATAAAATTTGCTTCAAAAAAGTATCAGTTTTTGGAATCCTGTTGATTGCGCGTCTCCCCAGGGGGAAGAGCTCCAAAATTTTTACTCCAAATTTTTCAATCATGACGACTCAATCATGATAATTTCGCAAACTTACATTGTAAATGATTCTAGCAAACAGCCGTTGTTCAGCATCAAGAATAATGAAGTTTGAAGGAAATTGGGTAACTAAACGCGTGGAGCCTATGACAAGTCGCTGAGTTTCTCCTTGATCGTTAGACAACTCGATTGGAAGTGTAAACAGTTCTGTGTTGCCTTGGACACTTTCCTGAGTGATCACCAAAGAGCCATTTGTAAAAATTTCTGCTTTTATAAGCGGGTAGCTGGAAGAGCCCATATAAGAAGAAAAAATTTCCTCTAAAAATTCAATTAGCATCACGTAGTCATGTGTGCTTTCATACTTGCTATAGGCGAGTTCGAAATTTCTGAAAGTTCTTTAGCTGTATTTTCAATAGAAGTGCATGGGCCCCATGCAAATTTTTCTACGAGTTTATGTAAAAAATTTCGAAGAGAACCAAAATTGTATTCCAGCATGTAGAATATTAAAGCCGATCTTTCTGCACAATCATCTCGAGTCTAAAATTTGTTTACACGTATCAATTTTTGCAAATTTTCGCAAAAATAGGCTAATTCAAAGTCAAGAACGAGTTGTCAAGGTTCAGTCGATGTGCTCAATCGATTTATCGCATAGAAAATCCTAGGATTATTTTGGTAAAATATGAAAAATTTTGAAAAAAATCGCCCAAAAATCACATTTTTGGAGACCACTCTGTAATTTTGCAAGCGAATATGGTCGTTTGATAAAAAAGGAATTGATGAAACCCCTTGGTATCCCTTCCCCTTGGGGTCAACAACTCGATTTTTTTAACAAGTTCTCAAATTTGGCTGAAATTTGGTGTCAGGGGGTTTTTCGACATGGAGAACACGAATCTGAAGGAATTTTTTGATTTTGACCACGAGAAAGTACCCCTAGGGTACACTCCGAAAATGGCTAAAAACTTTGTATTCCCTGAATCAAGGCCAGACAAGAATTTTCATGCCTCGGCAATGATCACAATTGATTCTCCGTCTAGAAAAACCCTAGAACGGTCGAAAATTTCTCCAAATTTTTTATCTTACAATGGAACTACTACCCACATCTTGAGGTATTTTTTCACTGGAATATGAGAGGAGGAGTTTTTGTTTGGCTTCAATAAACCGCTTGTGAGCACTAACATTGAACATAGCCAAATCGGCGTTGATTACCCATTCCAAGTAAGTTGTCAATCCATCCTAAAAAAACTTATCACAATTCAGGCCGACAAAAGTCGGAAAAAAGGTGTCAACTTGTCAATCAATTGTCAACAATTGGAATTTTCAAATTTTTTTGGGGGGATTTTAGAGCCAAAACAATATTTTAAATTTGACCAACTCGATTGTGATCTTTTACGACTCACTCGATAAATTCTCACATTGGAAATTAATTTCCCCCGAACGTGTGAACAAATGGGAGTATAATTTTCTGGCTGCGACAACTGTTCTTATATGTTGTGGTATGTGGACAACATTCGAACATTTCGAAATTCGAAAAAATTAAGTTTAAAATCAATAAATGTGACATAGGTCGGGGGAGCCTCCCCTCTCTTGACTCACTCATGGACCCAAACTTGAGGGGGGGGGGTGTCATCGGGGGTCCCCTCCCCTCACCTTGCCAACCTTTGAAATGTGAAAATATGGGTAAAAATACGTATTTTTAAGGGTAAAACAAAGGTTTTCACGCATCGGGAATGCGCGCAATCGATTTTTCACATAAAATTACCCCTAAATATGTCATTTTTTTTCAATTTTTGACCCTGGGGTGACCCCATGCATGAACAAAGAGGGGGGACAAGCTACCTCGGGGCTATATGTTGTCGACCAAAAAAAAGGTCGCCATCTAATTTTTTGGCTCGGCTATATAGCTTTGAGACTTGGAACTCCGAGGCTATATGAATCTTAATTTGTGGCTCGATGCTACATGAAGAGGGGGGGGGACAGTCCCCCCCCCCATTGATAATGTATGGGTGACCCCGGGAATTTTTGAACCAAAGCAATATTTTAAATTTGATTTACTCGATTGTGATCTTTTACGACTCACTCGATAAATTACCACATTGGAAATTAATTTCCAATAACGTGTGAACAAATGAGGGTAAAATTTTCTGGCTGCGACAACTGCTTCCTATATGTTGCGGTATGTGGACAACATGAGTTGGGAAGATTAATCCCTCGCACAAATCTCTCGCGCTGAATGGACTAGCGATTGATCAGTGAATGGACTGGCTATATCGAATTATTGTTTATTGGATGTGTCCGCGAGGAGAAGCAATTGTTTTTACAGAATAAATTGACGGGATGATTTGTTTGGATGCGAACTGTGGAAAAAAGGGCACTAGTTCGACCCAAAATGACAGAGTTCAAAATATGGAAAAAAATTTTTGATCCCTATAGGGGTTTGTCTATTGAATGCGACGCATTCCTGGTGCGTGAAAATGCTTCCTTAACCTTGATTCAGGGTCCGTGTACTGAAGCGAAAATCAAAATTTGTAGTTTTTTTATGTAAAACGTTTCTGGGGACGAGGGTATTTGTATAAGAGAAATAGATTTCGAGCATCGAAAAATTGTAAAAATTTCATAAGCATGTGATTCTTGTTTAAAAAATGTGGCCTGTTGGGATAAGAAGACCAGTATCGGCAGCTTCATGGGTTACATGGATCCATGTCCGTCTTTTATACTTTTCGAATGCATCCCTGCGCGGTCGTATGGCGGGAAACAATTATGTGAATTTTGGACAACATTTAGTCTGAATGAAAATTCGAACAACCCCAGAAACGTCCATGTTTTTACATAACAAACTAAAGTTTTGATTTTCGCTTCAATACACCGGCCCTGAATCAAGGTCAAGGAAGCATTTTCATGCGCATATTCGAGAGAAAAACCCGGGTCATTTTTAGAAAAAAATATATAAAATTTTTCCGGATTTTGAACCCTGTGATTTTGGGTCGCTACTCTGAACTAGTACCCAAAAATTACTTGAAAGCATGGATTGTCATGCCCTTTGCACAGCATGAGGACATTCGAAACCCATTGATGGACAAGCTGCCTGATTAGAATGGTGTGTGTTAACAAATATTTGGGATATTCGATCCAGGTCTCTTTAACAAGGATTAATCCCAGGCTCGACATCCCTAAATTTTATGCTGTAACAAAGTTCTATATCCGGTGAAACGAACCATCAACATCTAAAGCGGACGAAATTACCGTCAATTTTGGGATTGGAAATGGCACGCCGGTTAACGTCTCCATTTTTTGTAGACCCTAAACTTGGGAGCTTCGTTTTTGTTAACAACATTCAGGTTTTTACCGAATTTACTTCACTTATAATCCATTGACATTCGGTTAGCTCCAAATGCTTCCCCACTAAAACTTCAATTTCGATGCCTGAACTCGAGTTCGAAGTCAGTATCTGCATGTTGTCAAAAAGAATGAAGGCATATTGATGAGTTGTTGTAGCTGGTGTTTTGGTAAAACAACTTGTTGTGACAGATCCACTCGAAGTTTTGCTTTCTTCGGGCATATTGCCTCTGTAAAGTATAGGGTGACTATTATAGTCAAAGTTTGTTTTGGCTACCACGGAGCTTTTTATTGAATCAGGCAACGTGTACATTAAAACGAAAAGAAACATGGATCCTTATATAGCTTTTTGATGCATCCCGGTGTGGTCGTATAGCGGGAAAATCAGGATTAATACTAACTGTAATAAGGATTAGTACTAACAGTCTAACTAATCCTGATTTTTTAAACAAGTACTATATCATGAGGTTTGGGGGTTTTCCCATGGCCGAATGGCTAACGCGCTCGGTCTTCACTTACAAGACACGGGTTCGATTCCGCGCCCAAAATTTATTTTTTATTTTGTTGTCAAAATTCATAAAAATTTTTGCATATCCACATTTTTATGCAGGAAACACGATGGCGCTATTATTTTTTGAAAATTTTTTTTCGGATTTTAAAACCAGTGCAGGTTTAATTCCCAGAAATTTTTAAAAGTATAAAACCAACCTTGCATTTAAAGAGCTTGGATATTGAAGACATAGATGAAATGATGCTCGGTTAAAATGGTTGTCCACAGAAGGGAAGACATTTTTAGCACCGACATTTTCGAAGAAACTTCCAAGAACCCAGGCACGATCCTTTTCCCACTTGGAAGGGATTTGTTGAAACAATCCAGGGTTCGAGCGAATTTCCGTCTCAAAGTTGGCAATCTGTACCAAAAGAAAAGTCCCCTTTGATAGTTCCTCACTCAATGAAAGGAGCACCACTTTTTGGTCGATTAGTCTGGTCACCGATTTGATGCATATGGTTTTGCCTAAATTGTCGTCTATCAGTTCATCGGAACTAAACTTTTGTGGACCCTTAAAGGATCAGTCTACTTTCGAGGGAGTTGATTCCATGAGAAAGAGCAGAATATTGATTCCATGAGAATGAGCAGAAAATTTTGAGCATTTTTGGTTAAAAAACCACTACTTGAAAATCTAACGTTAAAAAGTTATGAGCAAAACAAAGTTGTGAAAAAATTTTGAGTTTGTATATTGAAGCGATTAGCCGGCACTCAGGCATCAATGTAATTTTTCATTGAAACGATTTAATAAAACATTCTAAAATTCAAAATCCTTGATAATTTAGGAAAAAAGAAAAATGGCATTTTTTATAACTCATCAAGATGAATAAAATGACACAAAAATGATTGAATTTGAAACATGTTTTGTGTTATTGAAACGAAAACTCTGATTCAGGGTTTTCGTTTCAATATACAAACTCATTTGAATTTTTTTAAACAATTTTGTTTTGCTCATAACTTTGTAACGTTAAATTTTCAAGCAGTGGTTTTTTAACCAAAATGCTCAGAATTTTCTGCTCTTTCTCATGGAATCAATTCCCTGAAAGTAGACTGGTTCTTTAAAACCAATTTTTTCACTGAAACGCCAACTAGATTGCCCGGCTAGAAAGACTTTCCCGATTTTCCGAAGCCGTGAAGAAGATTCAAAAAAGTTTTAGTCACAAAGGATTTATGCCAACAGTAGCGGCTTTTTAAAAGAAAATCTTCGGCTGTTGGCATTTGAGTATAAGCTATTAAAAAGTTATACAGCTCCGAGAAAGATGTCATAAACGCGAAAGCAACACAAACAAAGAGCATAGAAACCGACCGTTGGCACAATTCTTGATTGTAATCTGCTCCATGTCCAGATCGGAAATCTGGCGGTCGGCATGCAGCAAGATGCTGCTCGTATTGTTAATCACTTCCAAGAAAATACGAATAGAACCATAGAGGATTGGAGCATGTTTGTTCGCCAGTGTAATATTCAAGTCATAATTGATTGGACGAATGAGTGAGGAGACTTCTGGTAGGGAAAAACTTGGGTTTAGCCAGTCGGCATTGAAATCTTCGGTGCGACTAAAATTTTGCGTATTGGCAGAAAAAAGTTGATGTAAAATGAGAAGAGTGGGGGCAGTATAACTTTTCGTACAATTGTTCTGCACAATTTGTTTTCGTGCAAACTTAGGCTTAGGGCTAAGCCAGGATTAGGTCTATGCATAGGCATAAGCATAGGCCTAAGCCTAGACCTAAGCCTAAGCCTAAGCCTAGGCCTAAGCCTTTATCCTAAAAAAGATGAAAATTTGATTTTTTTTATTATTTTCAGCCTGGGCGAAGGGGAAATTCTGCATAAATTTATGCAGCATCCCCTCCCCCCAGGGGGATAGTGCATAAGTGCCAAAATAACTGTATGAAAAGTCCGTGCGAACCACAAAAGTTATACTGCCAGAAGAGTAATATACCTTGCGAATTGACAATCCAACTTGTTATATCTTAATTCTTCAAGTAGACAAATTGGTGGGTTACTCAAGTCCTCAATCTTATTTGATTCTTCAGTACCTTGTCCTTCAAACTTATCCATAGCTTCATTTGTCGTCCCATGAGTTATAGTCGTTATCAGCTTCTCCGAAACTTCTGTACCCAAAGTGGACCCTGTTGTGCTCGGAATGGAAGAGCTTATGGAAGTCGTAGCTTCCGTCGCAACCAGAAAAATCGTTTCATTCTCTTCGACAATAAATGGCACCGGATCGTCCCTCAAACTGGCAAACGTCGCATTCGCCGAAACAAATCCCCCTTCCTCATTTGGCATATGTTTTCTTAGGAAAATAAATAAACCAAATGCTGAAATTAGGAGAAGAAAAACTATGAGCCCAAGAATAATTCTCGTCGAAGTCTTCATCTTCGAAAAAACAGACCTATAAGTTTGAAACAAAAGTCGCAATTTAGCAAAAGAGGTAAACTGAGAAGAATGACCTCCTGGCGATGAGCAGCGACAAACTCATCCGGCCAACCATTCGAGAATGAAAGAACTGCGCGCTGTTCTTTCCTCACGGCTTATATATTAAACTTGTGTTGATCATTTCTTCTTGCTGCTCATCATATTTTCTCTGGGCTCTTTGTCATCGATATGGTGTATCCGTTTAATGGCTACTCCCGCGGCCAATCTTTTAATCTACTGTGGCATTGACCTGCAGCTCCGAGTGCATGGGAATTAGCGGGAGATCGATCCGCAGCTGAAACATCTGTTATACAAGGACAAGACTCAACATGAGGATTTTTCATTTGATCAAGAATCTGGCCAGATTAATTCCATCAAAAATAATAAGCATAAAAATGTAAGTACGGGGGAGTCGAGCGCTCCGTGCTCGGGGGTAGTGACTCTGAGCGGTACTCCCGAACGACGTTCTCCAGGGTAACTTTTACAGTCTAAAAATGACCAAAAAATACCCAAAAATTTTTTTTCGATTTTTTCTCAAAAATCGAAAAATTTTTCTTTTTCTCAAACTTTTTCTCAAAAATAGTATTTTTTTATCGTTTCGAACACTTTTTACGTTTGTCGAAAAATTTTTTGCGATAACTCGCCTCAATCGGCCCTCCCCTAGCTATTGTGACCTCTCCTGATGATGAAAAAAACTTGTGCTATCGAGTTTCAAATTATTCCTTCAGGCCTTAGTTTTCTCAACTAGAAATGAGATATGGGTCAAGTTTAAATGGAAAAATTAGCCATTCTTCACATTTTAAAACTAGACTAAAAAACGGTTGAAGGATTGTTTTCACATGGGATTCGTCCAAATGCAGTTTCGGAGCTACTACACATAGGGGTTGGAGGCCACCCACGTGAAAAAATTTTCGAAAATTTTTTTCTGGAAATGACCCCTCTAGAAGTAAAAACATGCGGTGAATCCGAATTCGACATTTTCAAAGCGAAAAAACACTTCCTTGATTCAGGGAAAGCCTGTGTATTGAAGCGAAAAGTTGCAAAAATGCGATGTTTGCCTATAAACGACTCCTTTTGGGGTAAAAATGTGCAAAAATGTTATTTTCTCGAATTTTCGTGTCGTTTTTTTATAGCTAAACAAGACGAACAAAATGACGCCAAAATTATCCAATTTGAACATTGTTTTGGGTTATTGAAACGAAAATTCTGATGCATGTTTTCGTTTCAATAACCCAAAACAATGTTCAAATTGGATAATTTTGGTGTGATTTTGTTCGTCTCATTTAGCTATAAAAAAACTGCTACTATGTTCATTTTGTGAAAATTTAAAAAATCTATGCAAAAATCTATTCAAAAAAGTTTGTGTATTACAACGAAAACATGTACACAAATTCAAATTTTCAAACGCAATTATCTCGAAAACTACAAAGATCCAGAATATACCATATAAACAAAAAATGCTCCATTTTTCATGAACTTTCCGAATATTAACAAAAAATGGAAACTTTTTCCCCACTGGACTGGTCCTTTAACTCAAGGATTTCAACAAATTTTTCGCCTGGCGACCTTTTCGGTCTTGATTTTATTGTACGCTTTTATTTATTGTTTACTAACATGTTTTCACTTTTATGTCGGAAATCTTTAAACATGTCGGCACAGTCGATATTTTACAACTGGGGTGAAACCAAAGTGAACCTCTCTAGGGGATAGTAACCAGAAAGGAAAAGCTTTTCATTTTTCACTCCTTGAATGCCATTGTCTTGAAGAGCTTAAGAGGGTAGAAGAAAAGCTGAGTTTCATGTTCGAAAATGTCGCTTGCGAATTTTTAAGAGTTTTCAATAATGAACATATGATCTTTTTGGTTGTTTTGAAGTTTCGTAAGTAGCACTTTCGTAGGTTGAAGGGAGAGTTCAAACCATGGCCAGGTAGAAATTTTTTCTTAATTTTTAAAAAAATGACATTTCTTGGGTAAATTTTATATGAAAGATCGGAATAGGTTTTGAAGCGTGAAAATGCTCCTTTGACCCTAATTCAGGGAATGGAGGTCGTGTATTGAAGCGAAAATTGAAAAATTTGGATTTTTAAACAAAAAAGACCCCTCCGAGGTAATTTTATGCGAGGAATCCATTTAATGTCAAATTCTCCCCTGAATCAAGGTCAAGAAAACGTATTCATGATCCAGGATTATTCGCAATCAAGGTAATTTTATGGGGAAATCGATTGCACGTATTCCCGAAGCGTGAAAATGCTTCCCTGATTCAAGGAAGAGGTGGGTGTATTAAAGCGAAAATGAAATAAAATTCGAAATTTCGACGGGAAATCGGCTGGGGGCTTTGCTATGTGGGGAATCGATTGCGCACATTTTTGAAGCATAAAAAAATTTCCTTTTGGAAAACTTTTTATGGGGTATACCCCTCATAGAGGTATTTCCAGTGGTCAATGTGGAGTTTCCAGTGGTTTTATCAGTGCCAAGGAAATCTTTTTATCCCTCGAAAATGTGCGCAATCGATTCCCCGCATAACTCCCTAGATAGCCGATTTCCCGTCGAAATTTCGAATTATATTTCATTTTCGCTTCAATACACCCATCCCCTTCCCTGAATCAAGGTCAAGGAAGCGTTTTTTTCACGCTTTAAAATTTTTAAATTTTTTTTAAGGGATACCTAAATTGTTTTTGTTTCATGCACACAAATCTCTCTCTACCGATTTCCCGTCGAAATTTCTCTCTATCTAATAATTATTAAAAAAGAACGCATGGCAATAGATACCAAAAACTAGTTAATATTAGAGGTGAATCATGGACCGAAAAAGTGTGCCTTTTGAGACAGCGCCAAAATCATTTAAAAATGATGGCCACTTTTTGGGATATCTAACTTTTGCGTAATTGAATTTTTTTTGCGAGTTCACTTCGTTGCATTCCTAAAAATTGGCACAATTATGTTCGTTTCATATGTAGTAAGAGTGATGTTTTATTTATTTTGTTATTTATATTAAGCCGAGGAACTTGTTTGATAAAGCCATTTGTTGCCAAATTGAGTAAGAATAAAATTTTTGGATTTAGTGAAACAGATGTGGATTAGAAAATTTTATAAGAAAGTATGATGACTTCTGATGAACTATTTGGGATTGTTTTTCTAATGAAATTTATTGTGGTAAGTCGTGGAATAACTTTTGTCTAAGTGTACTGAACCCTTTAAAGGACTAGTCGGAGCTCGTCTACATGGGGAGGGGCCACTCACACGATTTTTTTCAAAAAATTTTTTTCCGATTTTCTTCTAAAAATCGACTTTTTCGGGTAATTTTCTAGGAAAAATCGATTGCGCGCATTCCCGAAGCGTGAAAATGCTTCCTTGACTCTGATTCAGGGAAATAGATGTGTGTATTGAAGCGAAAATATGAAAGTTTTTGATTTTTCTTCTAAAATCATCGTTCTAAGGCTTATTTTATGCGAGGAATTGATTTCCGCGCACCACCCCCCCCCCTCCATGTAGACGAGCTCCGAACAGTCGAGTGGGAAAACNTAACTGTGCTTATATATTTTCGTTATTAGCATACCGGAAATTGGGTAGATTTTCTAATCATTATTTACCACTCCCTCCCAGAGATTTCTCCTAATTCTGGTCGATTTGCGACGTTGATTGAAAATTGTTTTGGGTTATTGAAACGAAAACATGAATCAGAATTTTCGTTTCAATAACCCAAAACAATTTTCAAATTGGATAATTTTCGTTTCATTTTGTTCGTCTCATTTAGCTATAAAAATTATAGCTACAATGTTTATTTTATGGAATTTTTAAAAATGCAAAAATCGATTTTTCCGCAAAAAATTCAAAACAGTTTGTGTATTACAACGAAGAGCTTGTACACAAATTCAAATTTTCAAACGCAATTTTCTCGAAAAATACAACGATTCCGGACATGCCGTAAAAATAAAAAATGCTTTATTTTTCATCAACTTTCCGATGCCTACAGGCTCTCATTCCTCCAAATGATCCGCTAGCAGTTACACGGCTCCCTTCCAACACAAATGGCTCATTTTAGACATATTGTTATGTGGGAAAAGTCGATCAATATGGTGATCTGATACGGACACATGTAAATGTCGTTGTAGAACCGTTGAAGATTATTCGAGATTCTAGTTACAATAGGACGGAGTCAGGAGATTTGGCTTGCTCTCTCACACTTCACAGGAACCTATGTTTTGATCAACATGGAGTACCAACTCCAATAATAGATGAAGGCGAAGCTATTAGTTGGAATACTAGAATTTGTTTCAAGTGGAATTGCCAAAATTCAAGTACATTATTTTTAAAAAAGATTTCACTTTTTGCCAACTTAAAAATTGAAAAAAACGAATAATTGATTCAGGGTCAGTGTATTGAAGCGAAAATAAATTTTTTTATAGTTTTTTATATAAAAATACTCGTTTTTGGGGGTTTTCGATGCGGGGAATCGATTGCGCGTATTCCCGAAGCTTGAAAATATTTCCCTGATGCGCGCAGTCGATTCCCCGCATCGAAAAACCCCCCATAAACGAGTATTTTAACATAAAAACTAAAAAAAGTTGATTTTCGCTTCAATACACTGACCCTGAATCAGGGGCAGATAAGGATTTTCAAGCTTTGGAAATAATTTTTTTGAACACCCTTTTTTGTACTCAATCTTTTAGGCTCTCTAGTTATGCGTGTAGAAAATTGTTGGACGGGAAGTATGCATAATCCTATTTACCTCATTGATGAAAATGGGTATGCTTCTTTCTTTTTTGTAAATACATGATTTTATGAGAAAAGTTTTAGTTGCTCGTTAGAAAGAACAATGGTTCGAACACCTAGGTAATGCAATTTTTGTTTATTAAGGCTGCGTTCAAGCATGTTGAAAAAGTGGTTGAAAAGTTGTCGAACAGTTGTTGAAAAGTTGTCAAAAAATTTTTTCGACAACTGTTCGACAACTTTTCAACGACTTTTTCAACATGCTTGAACGCACCCTAAGACTGCGTTCAATGTCAAAAAAGTTGTCGAAAAATGTAACGTTTTTCTGATTTTCAATAAAATCGTGTTTATTGAAACGATTGGTTTGAAGCATAAAATTTTATCGATTTTTTTGCTTCTCGACCAATAAAATTTTATGCTTCATAATAATCGTTTCAATAAACACGATTTTATTGAAAATCAGGCAAAGTTACATTTTTGACAACTTGTTTGAAATGCTTGTTTTTAGATACGAGCCGACACTACGAACTGCATATTCTATTGGATGGCTATCTGTTCGATTAGTTGGCGCCAGGCATATTCAATTGTCTTGTACTATTCGTATATGCCATATCTGTGATTCAACTTGTCGTTTAATTACGGTATTTTCTTCATAGTTTTAAGAAAAATGGATTTTTAAAGCCTCCTACTAAATGTCTCGATCAAGACGATACTGTAAAAAGTGCATCTAACATTTGGAATCAAACGAAACAACTCAAACAATACTGTGATCCACCAGTCCATAGTGATTCTATATCGAATAGAAAATGGGATTTCTTGAGAAGAATATCTTTATTTATTTTATCTGTAAAATGGTTTATAATAACTTATTAAAAAGTGAATACTGCAATAACAACAACCTACAAGCAACATCTCGCTAAATTAATGGAGTACAAATTGGTCTTGTTTTTTTGCATTGTCTACCATACATGAACAAGGAGTGAATATATCCACAAAATTTCGGAAAAAACATAAGAAGGATCCCCTTATGTTCTAGACCCAAAATATCAAACCCCTTGTTCATATATGTTGTCTATCAAACAAAATTTTTTGGTATCAATCAATTCTGCCAATTGCATTAACTGTTCAGACTTTATATGCACTTCTTAATTTAGCGCATTAGCTTTTATGGCTTTAAAGGTACTGTGCAGCCAAGAACTAGGTAACTTTGAAAAATTGCCAAAAATCGAAGTTAAATCAAATTTCTATGATCAATCACAATTCGGCTGGGTGGGTGGAGAAAATTTTAAAAAAGGAATTATTGAAAAATCTTGCAAATTCGTTAAGTATCGGCTGTTTGAACATAAATAGAACTTCAATCGTATTTCTACGATCTACCACAATTCGAAAATCTGGGAACAAGAAAAAAACAACAATAATTATTGAAAAATCTTTCAAACTCACTGAAGATTTACTTCGAAATAGGTCAATTTTTGAAATTTTGAAGTGGTTGTTTATGTTTAAAGCAGCCGATACTCGGCGAATTTGAAAGATTTTTCATTAATTCCTTTTGTTTAAATTTTCTTCAGCCACCCAGCTTTCAGAATTGTGGTTGATCATAGAAATCTGATTTAATTTCGATTCTTGGCGATTTTTCAAAGTTACCTAGTTCTTGGCTGCACTGTACCTTTAAATTCATATTTATTTTTTTAGTAGCTTTATAATTTATTTGAAAAAAGTCATAAAAGCTAAACCAGTAACGGCGGTAACCTTAAAGTTTGCAAGGACTAACCCCAAAAAATTTTAAAACGAAAAAATTAATTTTTTAAAGGAAAAAATGGAAATTGATTTTTGAAAAAAAATTTTAAAGTATAAAAATCATAAGGGGTCTCATGTATTTTTTGGACAGCCTTCGGCCAGATAAAAAAATTTTTCCATGTCATCGGCGGAAAGGGTATAATCCAGGGGTGCCAAGCCTAATTTTTCAGAAAAGTGCAGATTTTGAGATGTGTCAAATCTGATTCTTCAGTGTCAAATCTGATTTTTGAGATGCGAAATTTTGTCAAATTTACAAGAAATATAATGGAATATTAGCATTTTGCTCCTAAAATCTGATTTTTGAAGTCAGATTTTGGACAAATGTTCTTGGCATCCCTGGTATAATCCCCTTAGCCTCTCCATAATGCCGCCACATATCTAAATGTTCTCTCGCAATTATCGGTTCTAGAATTTTTCAAAACGCTCTAAAAAAAAATTAAAACAATAGATTATTCGAAAGGAACATGTTTCAAAAATCTAGAACCCAATTATCACAAAATAGTTGTCCCCGAAAGACAAACAAAATCATTAATTTAAACAATACTGAAAAAACCTAAAATCCTAACTGTAAAATAAAGCGCTTTATATCAACAAAACAGAATAAATAGGGCATAAATTATTAAACATTAAGGATCTCAACGAATAAAAATAACAATTAACAGCAAGAAACCCGGGCAATAAAAAACAACTAAATCAAGAGTCCTCTATTTCAAGAGTCCTATTTCACAGTTGGTTTCTTTCCTTTGACGATAGTTGGCTTGGATTTAAGAACTCCTTTCTTGGATTTTCCCTTAAATGATGAATTTAAAAAGAAGACTATTAAAATAAAACAACCTTCTTTGAAATACTAGGTGATTTCTTGGTTTTGACTTGGCGAGATTGATACTTCACTGAAGGCCGATTCACATCGTGCGCAACTTTGTAGATTCTCACTAGCCAGTTTTCGGTTGTATATGCTTCTTCCAAGTATTCCAGTGTGACGTCTTTTCGGCCAATCACTAAAATAGTAAGAGTAAGAATTGAAGGCAAAAATTAATTTTTAAGCAGCCACATATGTTGACAAAATCTGTGATTTTCGAGTTTCACCTCTAAAAGGTCATCTCTAGAGGTATTTTTATGCGAAAAACACGATTTGACATTATTTTTCATGCACGACCTCGAGAAACATGAGCTTCGGAAGATCCTCTGTTTTCGAAAAATCTGATTTTTTTTAGAAAAAGCCTAACTTTTTATACAAAACATCATTTTGAACGCGGTTTTTTGCTACTAACTTGGAGAGCTCATTGTGCTGAACATTCAACGAGTTCATTTATTTGCTGACGACGCGAAAAAAATTTTCTCAAAAATTTTGGACTTCCTCTATTTTCGATCTCAGGAACACAAATTTGAAGCTTAAAAATGTTCAAGGAAATCACAGATTTTGTCAAAAAAAAATGTGGCAGCCCGTTTGTGATCTATTTTCATTTTCACATAACAATAAAACTTACCATATCCTCTAGTTCTATCAAAACCACCTGGTTGATTATAGCCCATCTAAATTGGCGATAATTAATCAACAGTACCACCCCAATAACTTACTCTTAAATCACCGAATCTGAAATAAGACATCTTGTACATGATCGAATTTAACATCGTCTCTGAGGCTTGAGCTCCAACACTATATTCACCAGATTCCGTAAAGTAGTCTCCTTCCTAAAAGTCAACATATATACAAACAATAATAAAAACTGCGAAAATATACTCGTATAATTTTAGGATGCTCTCCTTCGGCAATCCGAACCATCCATAGAAATTTGTTGATATCATCTCCAGAATAACCAATAACTCCGCCAAAAATCACTAATACATAATCAACGTCAAGCTCGCGCATAATTTCATAGGCAAACGACTCGTTTGACGACATAGCCATGCCAACTAGTGCAATGTGAGAATTGTTCCATGTGTTGTTATCAACCAAGGTTGTTCGATTGGCCATGCCGGCAATTTGATAGCCATAATC
>OZJO01011528.1:0-17056 GCA_900406225.1 Acrobeloides nanus | reverse complement strand
TTTTATTTTCTTCTGGAAATTAACCATTTAGAGGTAATTTTATGAGAAAAATCGATTGCGCGCACTCCCGCAACCTGGTAAGCGCAGAAAAACGGTAGAGCTTTCGAATGAGTGGTCGATCAATGTTTTTGACAGGAAATTTGAAGATATATTCAAGTTTTAAATGGTGCTAATTAAAATGAACATCCTGTAGATTCAAACAGCCAGTTATAGAAGCTATTTCGCGCCCGAGGCAATAATTACCTTTTCTTTGAGTGATTCGGGCGCGAAATGGCTTGTATAAGCAACTGTTGGAATTTTTTGCTGAATTGGCCTTTATTCAAAAAGTGCCATGAGATTGATATAAATTCAAACAGTCAGTTATATAAGCTATTTCGCGCCCGAGGTAATAATGGGTCCTAAATAAGTTAAAAGCTATTTCTTTGAGTGAGTCGGGCGCGAAATGGCTTGTATAAACAACTGTTGGAATATTTTTTAACTGAACTGGAATCTATCCCAAAAGTGCCACGCGATTGAAATAGAATCAAACAGCCAGTTATAGAAGCTATTTCGCGCCCGAGGCTATAATGATTTCGATATAATTTAAAAGCTATTTTCTGAGTGACTCGGATTTTATTGATTTTACTACATAAAAAATTATTAACATATTTACATGATTAAACAATAGAAGTTGATCAACGCAAAAGCAAGTACTATTATAGACTATTTCTTGAAGGGATTCACAAATGGCACTTTCGTACTAACATCACAATGGCTCATAATGGAGCACTGTGGATTACATTTGGCTTTTTGGTCAGTGAACAATCCAATTACTTGGAGTATCTTCGTACGATAAAAAGTCTAAAATATGATTGGCTTAAATGGTTAAAACCTGGTACTTTTGGCCAATCAACTCTGGTACTATTTCGGATTAGATCATTTTTGAAAAAAATTGAAAATGACTCTTTCTAGGGTAATTTTATGCACAGAATTCTGCCAAAAAAATGCTTCTCTCACTCCAAAAAATTGACTTTAGAGTTTATCTCCCCGTACAATCCTCGGTTTCTAGAACCGTGCCTGTTAAGTGTAAGCACTTTACCTGGATATAGTAAAATCGGCTATAAGTCGTAACTTGTCCTATGAAGATAATCGGCAGATGAATAACGATAAATTTCCAATCGTATGTTGGCACAATGTCCCCGAACCCGATGAACGCAATAGATGCATACGCGAAGTGTAATGCCTCCATGAAGTTGGTCTTGTCTCCAAGTCCATTTATCATCTAAAATGATTATATACATTGCAGTCAAGTGTTTGAGGCTACAAAGCAACATACCATTATGATACCAGTATAAAATAAACAGACCCATGGAACAACTGCAAGTACAAATTTTATCCACCATGGAACATCATATTCTTCAAGTCTTGGCAGTCTAAAAAATATTTTGATAGAATGAAAAGAACTTTACTTTTCATCCCAACGACACAGAAAAATCCTTCTATGAACAAATCGAATAGAACGCATAACACAAGGAGAAACATTTTCCAACGAATCTGCAAGAAGAGCCAAGTAAAGTGGGATTCCAATAGTTCCATAAACTATAGTCATAATTTTACCCAAATCTGATCTCGGTACCTAAAAATTCTACATATACTTTCAAAAAAATGAAACCCAAATCTACATTAGAGATTTGGCTTGTTTGGGGCTATGATCTAGCTCGTTACACCAAACTCAGACTCGTTGATTTGCCTAAATATTGACACGAAAACTCATAATTGTTTTAATCAATTTTGGGTCCCTTAGGGGGTAATTTTAGGCGTGGAATTCGAAAAAACTATTAATTTTTGATGAACAATTTTTTTAAGGGGTCAAAACAGGGAGTTTTAAAATTTTTTCAAAAATAGGGGGTACCTCCTGTTTTGACCCATTAAAAAAATTTTTCATCAAAAATTAATAATTTTTTCGGATTCTACATCTAAAATTACCCCAGAGGGGCCCAAAATTGATTAAAACAATTATGAGTTTTCTTGTCAATATTCAGGCAAATCAACGGACCTGAGTTTGGTGTAACGAGCTAGACCATAGCCGGTTTTTGGAAACAGGTATGAGAAACAAAGTGAAAAATGTTGTTACTAGGTCTCCATATCCAACTGTTGTGTAAACAGAAATGGCATAACCGAAGCCAGTGGTAAAATTGAAAAACAAAGGTTCCTTGGAGTAATCCCTAAAAATAATTATGCAATGTTTCAAGCAGACACTGAAACTTACCTTAAACATTTTCGAACAGGTGAAACGCTTTCATGACAAGTATCGTATTTATCCTTCTCATGTTGACTAGGCCCTTTCTCCATAACCTAAAAATACAGATAAAATTCAATCAAAACTTACCCAAAATAAAAGAGATCCAATTATCGAGAATATGAAGATGGCCAATATGTATAAAGGTATTTTCAACCAAACAGTTTTCGGTGGATGTATTATGTCACGATGTCCAATATAGCTAAAACCAAAAATGATTTTAAAAATTCAAAAAATAATTAAAATCCATGAAAATGTTTAAAATACAGGGAGAGCCAACAAAAACCGATTTTTAGTGAAAATTAAAAAAATTTTTTCTAAAATCATCTATAAGAAGTATTTTCATGAGAAATTGATTGCATGCATCGAAAAATTTTGAAAACGCTTTTTCACAAATTTTTCGCCAAAAATGCAAAAGTACGGTTTTTTTGCTCACGCTATAAAACATACTTAATTGAAAGCTGAGGAAAACTAACAATTTCAAATCTTGACATTACAGAAAGTAGATGTGACTTTCTCGATGACGGAGACACGGCACTGGATGGATTTAGCCTTTTAGATATTTTAGGAGAATTCTTAGATGACATATAGGCTGAATATAATTCGAAACAAAATCTTTATAAACTGAACTCTAAAGTATGTTTGTATTATAAAAGCAATGTATAAAATCCAATTAAAGGAATAAACAAAGCAATATATAGTATAAGCAGTATATACAGAATGGCTAAAAAGAAAAAAGCGGAGTTTTGAGATTTTTCGACCAAATTTTCGCCAAAAAATATTTTTGTCTAAAATAACCCTATGGAGATTTTCTATGCGAGGAATCGATTGAGCTCATTGGAAAATCTTGAAAAAGCTTTCCTGACCCCAAATCAGCCCAAAAAACATAAATTGCAAAAATCCGGTTTTTTGGGGGTCAAGGAAGCATTTTCAAGATTTTTCAATGAGCTCAATCAATTCCTCGAATACAAAACCCCCATAGGGTTATTTTAGACAAAAATTTGGTCGAAAAATCACAAAAATCCACTTTTTTAGCCACCCTGTAATATTTATTACAAAAATCGAATAATTTCATGTTAACTTAGCGATGATGAAGAGATGGCATTCAAATAAGAGTACAACTATTAAAAACAATTTAGATGGACATTTACAAGATAAAACACAACACAAACATATTTAGATTTGAATAGACTAATAGCCTTCTTTGAGCCGAGTTGCAAGCCATTCCATAGCTTCGTCAATACCTTCACCTTTCACAGCCGAAGTCTAAAATTTGGCCATTTTTGGTGAAAAAAGGAAAATTTTGGCAACAAAAATGGAAAATTTTAGTGTAATAGCTCCAAAATTTTTCCCAATGATCCCCTCTTATGTTTTTCCCACTTTAAAAATTTTCGAAAAAAACACAAGGAGGACAAAGGCAAATTTTTTTAAATTTTCAAGTAGGACCCCCTCCATATGGCCTTTAAAACTAGCTGACTCGACTTACTTGCAAAACTAATAGAACCGTGAATGCTTACCTTAAAAAGTTGTACGCTTCGATTACTCAACGATTCTATTCCAAGCTCCTTATAAATTTCTGTAACGGAGAGACATCCAGGAACATCTTGCTTGTTAGCCAGTACTAGTAAAATTGCGTTTTTAAGCTCATCTTCTTCTAGCATCGAGATCAGTTCCTAAAAATTATAGTTTAAAGACAGGAATGACAAGAACATTTGTTCAAAATCAGCAAATCTGATTTCAAAAATCAGATTTTAGGAGCAAAAATCAGTAAAATGCTACTAATTTTCCATTATATTTATTATAAATTTGGCAAAATTTCGCATTTCAAAAATCAGAATTGACACTGAAAAAATCAGCATTTTACCAGATTTTTGACATCCCAAAATCAGCACTTTTCTGAAAAATCAGCAGACGGCACCCCCGTTTAAAAAAGTTAAGATTCCAATCTGACTGACCAATTTCGAAATTCCCATTCTATCCTTATCAGACGAGTCCACCACATAAATAATCGCATCCGTATTCGTATAATAGCAACGCCAATATGGTCGAATTGAAGTCTGTCCACCCAGATCCCAGACTTGAAGTTTCAAATTCTTGCAAGTCACTTGTTCGACATTAAACCCAATTGTTGGTATTGTCGAGACGACTTCACCAATTTGAAGACGATATAAAATTGTTGTCTTGCCGGCACCATCTAATCCGAGAATAAGAATACGCATTTCGCGTTGACCGAATAAACTTCGAAAATAACTCATTACTCCACCCATTTTGTGCTAAAAATCAAGTTACAGATTTTTAAACATACAAAAGGAAAAAGTGAAAAAATTGTCAGTTTAAGGCATCATTTATACTTGCCGCAAGACGCGCGCGTCTTGCGGCAAGTATAAATGGTGCCTAAGGTAGTGCCTTGCACAAGTGTCCAAGAGGGTGCATGCTAGCAGTCGTGAAACGCATTTCACGACGATTTCCGGACGCTAGCCGTCCGGAAATCATAGTATTTCCGGACGCTAGCAGTCAGGAAATCGTGTCCGGACGCTAGCTGTCCGGAAATCGTCTGGAAATCGTTCGGAAATAGTGCATTTTACAATTTACAGACGGCTAGCGTCCGGAAATCGTCGTGAAATGTCGTTTAACGACTGCTAGCATTCACCCTTAGTATACAAGGACGGACTTAAAGGGGGCAAATGCGTACAATTGATGCTCTGAGGTGGGGCAAAAGTCCTCGGCAAAGGGGCGGTATATCCTTGCCTAAGGGGCAAAAAGTCCTGGCTAAAGGGAAAAAAGTCCTCGCCAAGGGGGCAAAAGTCTTGACATTGTCAAAAACGCTGAAAAGGTGTTTTCTCGTCCAGAATTGTCGAGAAAACACGTTTTTAAATGTCAAGACTTTTGCCCCCTTGACGAGGACTTTTTTCCTTTTGGCCAGGACTTTTTGCCCCTTAGGCGAGGATATACCGCCCCTTTGCCGAGGACTTTTGCCCCCCTCCCCCTTGTAGCGCTACCCACCTCAGCGTTAACCCCTCCTCCATCTCTCCTCAAGCGTCACCCTCTGGGGATCCTCTGCATTACCCCAGGGTCCCAATTGGATGGGGGAAGGTAGCGCCAACAACCTCAGCGTTAACCCCTCCCCCATCTCCCCTCAAGTGTTATGCCCTGGAGATCCTCTGCGTTACTCCAGGGTCCTCAATTGGGACCCCCGTGCACACGTATGAATGGAATTATAATGCTGCCGTTGGAACTATGCAAAAAAGAGAAACTTTTTTTCACGCATAGAAGAAAAATTTTGAAAAAATCGGTAAAAATGCCTAAAAAGACATAAAAATTCTAGTTTTTCGGTAACAAAAAAATGAATTTTTTGAAAATTTGACGAAAAATTCGATCCGTAATTTTTTCTGCAAGCTCTTACGAGTGTTTTGACACCAAGATCTCTGAAAATGGCTTAAACCATTCCTTATAAGCAAAATTTATAATTGTTCAATCAACAGCACCGGTGGTGAAGTGGATACGCTGGTCGCCTATAGGTCTTTTTGGCTAGGGTTCGAATCCCGTTGGGAATCGAACATGCAAACAATTTATATAAGCTGAGAGTCTTAGCCACTCGGCCATGTGAGTAACCCCTTACACATCGATAAAATTTCATTATCATCTTACGTTAAAACATGATATGGGGCTAAAAAATTTTCCTTGAAGGGCACCCCCATGATTTTTGTGTCATTTTTCTTCTCTCACCGAGCCCTATCGATTGGTATGGACTTTGACGGAATTGGACTTAAGGTGACGGAGATAGCACAAACAGACATACATATCGCGTTTAATGTTTTATTCATTTATTTAGATATTTTTCGCTTTATAAGGTTCTCAAATAATCCACCAAATTTTTCATTGTTAAGTCTAAAAATAAACTGAAGTAGAAGGAACTTGGTTCATTCGTTATGAATGAATTTCTAGAGCTTGAAAGGAAACCTTTCATTCATTTCCAGGCGGATAAGAACTTCAAAGCATTTTGTGTTCATTCCCAACGGGTTTTTTCATTTGACCATTTAGTTTTCCACCTAAATTTAAGACAGCAAATGCCTTGAAGCATAGGGCAGCAAATTTCTAGTAAAGAAATTTTCTCCTTTTGTTTTCTCACACCTCTGTTGTTCCAAACTTTTTATAGGGGCCTGGCTAGACTTTTCGTCGCGCGATCTCTCTACACTTCATCGAAATGCAAATAAATCGCGCGACAAAATCGCAGGCCTCTCTACACTTTGGCCACGCGATTTAGTCGCGTGCAACAAAATTTCGTCCGTCACGCGACAAAATCACACTACATCACACGGCCATGTAAAAAGCGTTTGTGTCCGAGAAAAGTCGCGCGATTTTTTGAAGTGAAATTTTGAAGTGTAGATAGAGTCGCGACAAAATCGCAAACGAGTATAGAGAGTCGTGCGACAAAATTTGTTCTCGTCGCGTCGCTCGCGATTTAAGTCTAGCCAGCCCCTAGACAAATTGACATCAAGCGTTATTTTTCTCCGTGTTTGCTGTATCAAATACAGGGAGAGGCAAAAGTCCTGGCCTAGGCGGCAAAAAGTCCTGACCCAAGGGGCAAAAGTCTTGACATTTCAAAAACGTGTTTTCTCGACAATTCTGGACGAGAAAACACCTTTTCAGCATTTTTGACAATGTCAGGACTTTTGTCCTCCTAGGCCAAAATTTTTGCCTCCCCTGTAAAATAGAATCGTATAGAAAAATTTGGGATCTGGCTACGCCAGGGGGCGAAAAAGTAGGTAGTACCATCCACCACCCAGGGTGGTGCCACTCTTTCGCCCCCTGGGCTACGCCATGACCATATTCGCTTCAATGCATAACTGACTTTCCCTGAATCAGGTAAGCATTGTCTCGACCCAAGAGCACGTTTTTCGGGTCCCCCAACTACCCCAGACTGAAAATCGGGTTTTTGAGCTTCCAACTAAAACCCATTTCAACCCACAAGTCCATAACTAATTCCCCGACCCCGGTAAGATGGCAGGCAACATTAAGTTTTACATGTCGAGGGTTCGAATCCCATTAAATAAGTTGGGCCCACAGGTTCGATCACTGGAGGTGTAAAACTTTTGAAGTTCAAAAAATTCTTTTACAAACAATGGAGTAAAAATTTTTTGCTCCCTTGTTTGTAAAAGAATTTTTTTGAAAATCAAAATTTTTGCCCTAGTGGAATCGAACATGACGGTCTCAACGTTGCTTAACTTACCAGATCGGACGGGATCGCTCTTTAGGGCTTGCACTAATTCGCTCCAACGCTTTCGGAACGGTTTTTCGATCACTAATGACATCACTAATTCGTTCCGACGCGTTCCGAAACGATCACTAATAGGCCGTTCCGACGTCGGAACGGCGTTCCGATACGTTCGGAAATGTTCCGACGTCGGAACGAATTAGTGATGCGTTCCATTTCAGAACGTTTCCGAACGTGTCGGAACGGCCTATTAGTGATCGTTTCGGAACGCGTTGGAACATGTCGGAACGAATTAGTGATGCTATTAGTGGTACATTAGTGATCTCAAAAATTTCGGAACGAATTAGTGCAAGCCCTTACAACGCTCTTACATGGTTTACGAAAGCCCCTAATGCAAATGTCGCCCGAATTTCAATAAAATCGAATTTATTGAAGCGTCGCGCCGCATGGATAAAGTTTTCTCTCCCCTACAGTCGCTTGGGGTCGGCTGACTCTCCAGGCTCTAGGAAGATTGCCAACAGAAAATTGCCAACGAACATAGGTATTGCACTAGCGGAAGATTGCCAACGAAAAAACATAAGAAAAATAATATTATTAATTTATATTGTTCAATAAATCGTTTCAATATCGAGATTTTAGTGAAATTTAGGCAACTTTTGTTGCGATTTATAGTCGTTGGCAATCTTCCTCTCCATACATCAGGATCCGAGAGAAGAATGTTAGCATGGCGCGCGGCATCTTGAACTCGCGGTGCTCCTTTAGGTCGTCGAATCACTGCTTGTCGTTGTACGTGGTTCATGCGCTAGACAGGTTTGCTTGTACGAGTCGTAGCGTATGCCGTCGAATGTCCGGAGGTTTTCGTAGCAGGTTTGCGCCCTTGACTTGCAGTAGAAGTCGTAGATGGTAGCGGTCAGGCTGCGCCGGGCTGGCATGGTACATGCGGCCAATCTTGGGAGTCTTCCTCTTCTGCGGCTTCCACTCGCTGTTCTTGCCGTCCCAGGTGTAGAATAAATTTTGGCTAAAGACTTTTGACCACCTCAAAATCGAGGTATTATGAAATATGTCCGAAAAAATCATGGTAAATTCGAGTTCTGGTGCGATTTTTTATTTTTTCGATAGAAAACACCTAATACATTTATATAGTGTAAAATTTATATAGTATAAATAGTTCTGGTTTGAATTTTTCATGAGAATTGCCAGAAAAATCGATTTTTCTAATAACTTCATGTTTGGCTAAAGACTTTTGACCACTACTGTATGTTTATTTGTTGTGTTGATTAAAAATACGGATTTTTTATGTGAAATTTTTATGATTAATACATGTACTTATTTTTTACTTAAATTTAGATGTGATAACTTAAATTTTGCCATAGGAAACTTAAATTGGACAAGTTCATTTAGAAACCCTGGTGTGAATCCTGTCCGTATCGGGTCAAAAAAAAATTTCTTGATTTTTTCGAACGAAACTCACCCTTTAGGTGTTTTTTCATGCGAAAAACACGATTTTGATGTTATTTGCGCACTTTGACGGCTCCTTTATGTTGAAATTGTCACTTACATGGTGAGTCAAAATAAACGGAACACCTGAAAATTTCATTTTAACACAAAATAAAACGTCGAAAAGATCACTTCTAGGGGTAATTTTATGCGAGGAATCGAGATCAAGGTTTAGACACCTCGGGATCTAGCGCAATCGATTCCTTGCATAAAATTACCCATCAGAAGTAATCTTTTCGACGTTTTATTTTGTGTTAAAATGAAATTTTCAGGTGTTCCATTTACTTTGACTCACCCTGTAAGTGACAATTTCGGCATAAAGGAGCCGTTAAAATGCGAAAATAACATAAAAATCGTGTTTCTCGCATGAAAAAACCCCTAAAGGGTGAGTTTCATTCAAAAAAATCAAGAAATTTTTTTTGATCCGATATGGACAGGATTCACACATCCCTTTAAAACTAATTCAATGCCGTCTTAATATTCAGACGATTTTCAACGAACGATATTTCAATACATTCACTCCTAATCTGACTCAATTTATACTCTCCAACGTAGCAAAATTGTGTAATTTACATAGAAAAATTGTGCAATCCGCCCACTTTTCTTCTATATAACAAATCAATATTTTTTAGAAAATTAAATAAATTATGACAAAAGAAAAGACTTATTATATTTGTCCGGATTTGGGTAGTGATGAAACTGGCATCGGCTCCGAAGAAAAGCCTTTGAAGACTTTATTTAAAGCCATGGTGCTTGCTGGTTCTGACGAGTCCAATTTTCTGGTAGCTGCAGTAAAAGATGATCAAAAGGTTTGGGAACCGGCTTCGAAATCGGCGTTGAAAAAGGTTTGTTTTGTTTGATACGGCTATGGACTTAAAGGGGGAGTTCAAACCATGGCGAGGTAGAATTTTTTTTAATTTTTAAAAACAGGACATTTTTAGAGTAAATTTTATGCGAAAAATCGATTGGGATAGGTTTCGAAGCGTGAAAATGCTTCCTTCACCCTGATTCAGGGAATGGAGGTGGTGTATTGACGCTTATAAAATTTCTCGGATTTAAGAAAAGCTGTATATCGACGTGAAAATTTGAGAAAATAATATAAAATTTGAGAAAAAAATATATATTTTGGTCTAAAAACAACGCTTTTTCTTAAATTTTTGCTAATTTTTGAGACTTCGATTTCAAAAATGAGCACAAAATCAATTTTTTGCTAGATTCAGGGTTAGGGAAGCGTTTTCAAGAATTCTCAATGCTCGCAATCGATTTCTTGCATAGAAAAACCCCCATAGGGTCATTTTTCGAAAATTTAAAAAAAGTTTCTACCCTGCCGTAAAGTGCCTTCTCTTTTTAAGAATAAGAAGCGTTATGAAGAGGAGCTTCGTAAGCAAACTAAAACCCATGACCAGACTAAACATAACCAAGAAAAAGCGGAAGTTAACTTGGATGATGCGAAAAATATTCACATTGCATTGGATCCATCTTTACCAGAAGCTAAAAAGATCAAGATTTATGAAGCAAAGAATGTGCGCTCTCGTGTTAAGTTGACTGCATATGTTCATCGATTGCGACGACAAGGTAAGTTAAAATAAAGGGGTTATGAATTTAATGCTTGGAGAACATCTGATCAGGGACTCAACCATTTGAGCAAGTTCTTCCTTAAAGAGGGAGGGCCGATTGAGGCGAGTTATCGCAGAAAAAAATTTTGGGTGTTTTTTGGCCTTTTTTACATTAAAGAAAGCTGTAAAAAAGGCCAAAAAACACCTAAAAATGGCCAAAAAAACACCCAAAAAATATTTTTCTTCGATTTTTCCTCGAAAACGGTATTTTTTTCATCGTTTTGAACATTTTTTTCGTTTGTCAAAAAATTTTTGCGATAAACTCGTCTCAATTGACCCTTCCCTTGCTTGAATTTTTATCAACTTAACATCAGCGCCTATGACTTAACTATAAACTTATGATTTTTGTCCCTACATTAAATGCACAAATAACATTTAAAATCAAATTGAATATCTTTTGAAATGTTAAAATGGTAAATTTAGGCAAGAATTTGATGTTCTGGGTATTACGCGACGGAACAGGTTTCCTCCAAACCGTATTATCTGGCAAGCTATGTCACACTTACGATGCGCTTACGTTGACTACAGAAAGTACTGTACTCGTTTATGGCGTTATTCAAGATGTTCCTGAAGGCCAAACTGCTCCCGGTCTTGTTGAGCTTATTGTTGATTATTGGGAGGTAGAATTTTCGGCATAGATTCGAATGAAACGAGGGCTTGAAACGATACGAATGAAACGACATAATGGAAAAAACCAATAAAAATTTTTTTCCATGGTAAAAATTTTAAAAAATTAAAATTTTCCCATAGGCAATAATTTTTTTATTGATTTTTTCCATTATGTCGTTTCATTCGTATCGTTTCATCCTCTTCGTTTTATTCGATTCTATGCTAAATTTTTGCATAGATTGTTATATTAATGGATATAAGTTTAGCTTATTCACCTCGCACCACCCGGAGGTATTGACAATGTTTTGAATGAAGAAGCTAATGTTGATGTTAAGGTTTTATTTTTTTTAAATCCATTTATCTCAATTGTACTCTCATTTTAGCTAGACAATCGCCATTTGGTCATTCGTGGAGAGGTAAGAAATTTGGGAGCTACTTATACCTCCATTGAACGTGATGTCTAAAATTGAAAAATTTTATTTTTTGAAGTTTTCTCAAAAATCACCCTATTAAGGGTAATTTTATGCGGAAAACATGTTGGCGATGTTATTTTTGCGTAAAAACGTTTCCATTTTTTTTAGAAAATCGAATTTTTGCATATTAGCTTTTTCGAAATATGTACGTTTATGTTCGAAAATTCGATTTTCTAAAAGATGGAAGCGTTTTTGCGCAAAAATAACATCGCCAACGTGTTTCCCGCATAAAATTACCCCTAATAGGGTAATTTTTGAAAAAATTTCGAAAAATAAAATTTTTCTATTTTAAACCACGTTCAATGAGGATGAGGTTTTCAAAAATGCCATTTTTTGCCCTCCAGCAGAAAAATTAGTCATCTTTTTTAGAATACATCGAAAGTCATTCGAATTCGGGCCGCTGTCACTCGCGCAATGCGAGACCATTTTTATGCTTCTAAATATACAGAAGTTTTCCCGCCAACCCTAGTTCAAACTCAAGTGGAAGGTGGTTCCACATTATTTTCGCTTGATTACTTTGGCGAAAAGGCGTATTTAACTCAATCTTCGCAACTATATCTGGAGACTTGTATTCCAGCCGTCGGTGATTGCTATTGTATTGCACAGTCTTACCGTGCCGAAAAGTCGCGCACACGAAGACATCTTGCCGAATATGCACACGTTGAAGCCGAATGTCCTTTTATTACATTCGATGAGCTTATGGACCGCATTGGTATAGAGTTGGAAAACTTTTTTGCTTCACATAGTGAATCAAATTAACAATCAGGCAAATGTAAATTGAAACGAAAATTCAGCAAATATAAATAGAAACGAAAATTCAACGAATTGCGTGTGTAATTTTGAAAATCCACGTGCAAAAAAAGTTCAAGATTTTATAATAACTGATAAATCGCTTCAATAACTAGCATCATTTCTGATTGTCAATGTTGAACTTCGTGTGAAACAATAAAAAGTTTTCCGACTATATGTGAAATACTCTTACGATATATTACGCTTATTTTGTTTAGAAGATCTGGTTTGTGATACCGTCGATCGGTGTATGGCTGATCCAGAAACAAAAGATCTTATCTTGCAAGTTAACCCGGTAGGATTTGAAATGTAAAGCAGCACTGTAATAGAACTCTTTTTAGAACTTCAAAGTGCCAGAAAGACCATTCTTGCGCATGACATACAATGACGCGATTGATTGGCTAGTAAAAAATCAAGTTAAGAATGATCATGGCATACCATTCACTTATGGAGAAGATATCACCGAAGCTCCAGAACGGCATATGACTGACACTATCAATCGGGTAAGGAATAGGTCAATGGATGGACCAGTGCCGTAGTCAGGAATTCGGGGGAGGTAATTTTGGGTCGACCCCCAAAACCAAAATTTTTTTTGAAAAATATTATAAATTGATCGAGAATTTGACCACCCGTAAAAGTATGTGTGAAGCTCCTATACATTGGGGAATGCAAAATTCAGATCTCCCGCACGAGATTACTTCTAGAAAAATATTTTCAATCACCATTTTAGCCCATCCTTTTGAACAAGTTTCCGGCAGGAATCAAGGCTTTTTACATGTCGCGTTGTGCTGAAGATAATACACTAACGGAATCGGTAGATCTGCTAATGCCTGGTGTTGGCGAAATCGTCGGTGGTTCGATGAGGATTTGGAAAGAGGAGGAGTTGTTGAAAGCGTTTGAGACAGCTGAAATTAGCCCCAAACCATACTATTGGTACATTGATCAGCGCCGTTTTGGCAGCTGTCCACATGGTGGCTACGGCCTTGGACTTGAAAGGTAACTTTGGCAATAATACTATCGCACAGTGCCAAAAAAAGCTCTGAATTTCTGGGGAGGCCCCCGGCCAAAAATTTAACAAAGCCTTATGTTTTTTTGAAAAATTTGGGCAAGAACATAAGGGGGGGGGGACCAAAGCATTTTTTTGAGTTTTTCAAAAAAATTTTCAAAAGCCATCTTGGTTCCCTTTGTTTGTCTCGCCGATAGGTGCGAAAGATTTTTTTTATGAAAATCACTCTTTTTTAAGCTGAAGGTGATCGGAAAATCACGATTTTTGATGAAAATTTTGTTGAATTTGTTGAGTTAAGAAGAAACCAGCGCCGTATAACGTATAAACACGCATATTCTAACAGTGCACGAGCGCCAATATTGTCGATGCTTTTTTTCATGTAAAAATTTCGATTTTAGATTCGTTTGCTGGTTAACTGGCTCATACCACATTCGTGATGTTTGTTTGTATCCACGTTATATTGAACGATGTGCTCCCTAAATATCCGCATGTGATTTAAGATTATTAAGTTTTAAATGTTAATTATTGTTTGTGCAAATCAATAAAATCTTGTTTTTTTAAAATGGTAAATTCTTGAATCGTTTTAAAAACGTTTAACGGGATGTCTAAGCTAATAACATCTTATGAAAGAATTCGCATCAGCTGCGCAACGAATGTGGGGAGGGGGGATGAGCTTACCCCAAACCTGAAAAATTTCTTTTTAAGGAATTTTGCAAAAAATTTCATTAAGTGATATGGTCATCAGCTTTTTAAAAAGTGATATTGACTTGTTGATCAGTAAATCCTAAACATAAAATGGGTACAAATGAAAATTTCAAATGAAGTTATTCCCTAGAGCATACGTGGACAACTTCGTACATCCTCTACCAGGACTTCTGCGCCCCCTATATTCATTGTTCTTGGATTAAAAAACTATAAGATTCAAGAGCTAAGCTTTTGTTAAAAGCAGCCACGTTATATGCCCATACTTCAGCCTCAAGCAATTTTTGTTTAGCTTCTTCGCTGAATTCACTTCGGCTCTCCAAAAAGTTCTCGACAGTATTTTTTGGAAAGGTTTTGGGGGCCTGGAAACGCTAAAAACATCAAAAAATTATCATTTCTCATGAATTAAATGACCTTAGGTTACAAAGACTTGGGTACAAACATACCAACCCAATGTACCAAAATTTTCCTCGGAATCTTGGGCTACATTTTTTGGGACGATTTTTTATCACTTTGGCTGAAAACTCCCGCAACCGAGTCAAAAAGTCCGATTCTTGTCAGAAATCCGGACAAAAAATCAGGGTATGTTCAAAAATTGGCGTATAACTTTATTGAAGCGAAAACTTTCTATAGGTGTCTACATAAAAGTTGTAGGGCAGATTCTCACCTTTCACATCAGTGGTAAACCATCTTTCAATTCCTATGAGGAGATATGACCAAAACAAAAAATGCTAGCATCGATGCTTGCTGTCAAACAGGCGCCTACCTTCAAATATAGATTTATATTTTTTATATTACTTTTTTAATTCTATTTCTGATTTATTTATTATCAAGAAATGACCAAATAACTAGATCAACAAGACTTACAGTGGTCTCCGAGGTGTTAAATGAGACCTCAAAACTTTTAATTTCGACGATCTTGTATGTTTTACAAAATGATAATAATGACGGATAAAGTAGTTACGTGTCAGAACTTTTCAAATTTATTTATTCAATTATAAATTACAATTAAAATATAAATTACAATGCAAATATACATTTTATGATAGATGGCTTCCTTCAGCTCTCATCATGTTCTGGCATCTTCTGAGTTTCCAGTGAGCCAACAGGGGGCAAGACCAAACGATTAAGTTCTTGTGGAGCACTAGTCGAGGCTTCTTGTGGATCATTAGTCGAGGCTTCTTGTGGAGCACTAGCCAATTCAACAAAATCTTCTATAAGAGAATACCTCGCCTGACAGTGACCAGTTGGCCTCGCTAATAAGCGATGCATATTGATCACTGCCGGGCGAAGTAGCTTGAGTTCTCTAGTAGACTCGAAATAACACCAAGCGTACTCGAAGTCTAAACAAGTAATCTTAAAATGTGCAAAGAAAGATGTAAAACTTACTTCGAAGCTTCTTTCTACATTCACAGTTGCACTTGAGATTCACACTGGATGCCGACTTAAGTTTAAGTGTAAAATTAATGAAGTACATTCTTGGAACTCGTAGAAAAGCGCAGTAGTTGCTGATTCAACCTTTTCATCTGGCCTTTTATAGTCACCTCAAAATTCGCATATTTCATCCACTTTCAAATCACTATAAAAGGAGATCTTCGCTGGTGGGATTTTGCCCCCCCCCCGTCAGGAAATCGGCACTAGGACAATTGCCAACGGCCAATTGGCAACGGATAATTGGCAACGAAAAAGCGGACAATTGGCAACGCGTTTATTTGTTGGCAGCGGACAACTGGCAACGGACAATTGGCAACGCAAAAATGATGCAAAAAGAAATCGCTCCAGGTGGGATCGAACTCGCTCCTTCAGTGCGGTCCGTTGCCAGTTGTCCGCTAGTGAAATTTGTTACTTCGTTGGCAATTGTCCTAGTGCCAGGAAATCCTGGCTACGTGCCTGGTAGGGTACCTTCCCGTGGTAAAAAACCAAAAAATTCCTTCAGATTTGTGTTCCCCATGTCGAAAAACCCCTGACACCAAATTTCAGCCAATTTGGAGAAATTTTTGAAAATTTCGGAATGCCGGACAGTTGGTCGACTCGGACACTTGGTCGACCCAGACAGTTGGTCGACCGGACATTTGGCCGATTGGACAGTTGGTCGACCCGAACACTTGAGGGCCTCCACTAATACGTTCGGACGACTCTCGAACGGACTTTAGTTCACTAATAACTTCACTAATTGCGTTCGGAAACATCGCTAATAGGCGATCGGAAACGCTTGGACGCGTTCGGATGCGTTCGGGCGCTCGTCTGAACATTCCCGAACGCGTCCCAACGCCTATTAGTGATGTGTCCGAACGGAATTAGTGATGTTATTAGTGATAAATTAGTGAAGTCAAAAATTTCCGAATGTATTAGTGGCGGCCCTGATCGACCAGGACCAAGTGTCCGGGTCGATCAAGTTGATATTCAAGCCAAGTTGCCTAAAAGGAAACCTTACTAGGCAAGTTCGTAGAGCCAAAAAACGAGAAGGAAATGCTTCGGCTGAACCTCAAGACCGCAATTTTGACATTCCTGCACATATTAGAATGCGACAAGTGCGTAATCCACGTGGAGGAGCTAGTCGTATCATACATGGGGACGTAGGGAGGGTGTGGCACTTTGATGAGGCGATCATAGGTCGGGAAGGTGGGGGAGGGGACCCCCGATGAGGTAGTCCACCCATCACCTTATTAAATTCGGCTAAGATTTTAATAAAAAAAGGACCTTTTTTTAGTAGTCTTCTAACACCCAATTTTTATGGACCACCTCATATATTCGGCGGGTCCATGCGGCACACCTGTTTTGAGTGTTGCACGAATTGACACCCAAAACTTTTTTTGCTCGAAAATGCTTATTCTTATCGAAAAAATATAAATTGAAGCTTTTCTAATGAGA
>OZJO01011527.1:0-23112 GCA_900406225.1 Acrobeloides nanus | reverse complement strand
TCAAAATGATGACGTTCACATCCAATAAATTCGTTGAAGGCTAAAATTAGGTATAGGCATAGATATGCCAGAACTGGTCGTTGGATGTTTCGAAACTTTTTTTTGTTTTTGAGGATTTCTTCGGAAATACAAAAGGCCAATCCTGATAGTTTGGGTGTGGTTGGAAAGCTGGATTTCGTAGCAATCGAATGAAACCAAAAGCATGCCATAACTCTTTCTGGTTGCGGAGATATTGCATAATTAGTAAAAAATGTCTAAAAAACTGGCATTTTTTATAATTCGTTTCACGAGGACATCAGAAAAATTTCCCGGAAGAGTGGTCAAGTGGTTAGGACGTCGGTCCATGGATCTGAAGGTCGCGGGTTCGATCCCGCGAGGGGCAAAAACTTTTCCTTTGGTTGAAACTTGCTGAAAATTTTTGCTCTACCGTTTTTTGATGCGGGGAATCCATTTTTGATGGAATTTGGACCTGTTTTTTTTAATGAAAAACCGAGATCTAGAACCCGGGAGTGTTAAAAAACGCATTTTTTCGCAGAAACAAGTTGAAGATCGCATCTTCATGCTTCTGCGATGCACGCAATTGAGTTTCCATCAAATTTTACCCCTAAGGGATCTTTTTCAAAAAAAATTTTTCGAGAACGGGCCTCGAAATGCACGCCTCCTTTAAAATAAATTTTTTTCCATGGTCGGCTAAAGAGTATTTAAAAAATGTAGAATGTGGAAGCTGTACTCTTTCACAGCTCAATTTGATAGATGGAGATCCATCCCAAGGTTTTATCCCACCAAAGAATGGAACACTTTCTTATCCAAATGGTTGTGCTACTATTCCAATTATTTGTTCAAAAGCTGACCATTCGATATGGATGGAGGTATCAATAGGGTTATTTTGCCATGCACTAAATATTTTTTTAAAGTTTAATCCCGATTGGAGCAATAGCTCGAATATACCAGGAAACGATTCTGTTATTGTTTCTTTAGGATGTAATACCCATAAACAATGGACATTTAGCTTAGAAGGTGTAACAATAGTTGTAACTGGAATAGATTGTTTAGCACTTCCTCTTCCAATAACAACTACTCCAGCTATAACAACACCTACTACTACTACAGTAAAAAGTTTGTTTTTTTAATTTTAAAAGAATGAAAAATAACCAATGGTGGGAGAGGAGGTCTAAAATTTGACTTTTTTGTAAACTTAATTTATGGAGTGCCAAAAGTAAATACATAGAAATAAAATTTTATAATAGAATTAAACTTTTTAATCTTTAGCTTGCGATTCTTGTTTTCTTGCTCAACTAAACCTAACTAACACTGAACATGGAGGCTTCGCACCGACTTCTGGCAATATTACAACTGATATAAATGGATGTGCTAACATTCCAATCATATGTTCTGCTCCTGGAAAAACTGTGCATATGTTTGTATGTCATACTCTTTATTTTTTTAAATTAATGATGTTTAGAGCAATGGACCACAACTGGGTAGTGGTAGTGGAACTCCTAATTCGTTGAATGTCACATTAGCCTGTAATAATAACAGAGAATGGACGTATCTTACTAATACTGTCATAACATTGATTTATTGTTTAGCTATATAAAGAAAAATTGTGTGATTTGTAAATAGATAAATTTTGTAATTAATTTAAATTCATGCAATAAATGGAAAAAATTGGGCACTATAACTTTAGCCACGTTCCATGTTCGCCACAGCAACTTTCGCCAAATAACTTTCGCCACGTAACTTTTGCCACGTTCGTGTCAATATATTAGGTTGTTCCATAAGTCTTTGCGGATTTTTTACACGATTTAAGCGTAAAATCCACATATCTCGGCCATTTTAAAAGATTTTCAAATACGGTCTTTTTTATTTATTAGGTATGGTTTTCTACTAAATATTTGTATTTTATCACATTTTTATCCGATCTACTTCCGTGAGATATGGCTATTTTATTGAATTTCTGGTAGTTGATGGAGTTCATCCTTGACTTCGGGTTGCGCTTTGCCCCCTTCTTTCTTCACCCAGCTTTTCCGACATCGGAAATTTGCGTATAAACATTGCCCGTGATAATTAACGATAGGAATGGTCGGTGTTGACGCCTTGCTTCCCTGTGCCTTTGGAGTAAACTGGCGCATATACGGCACGAAGATTTTTGTTGTTTTGGATCAAACCATGGGGTAACCAAACACCCCACTTTTGGACATATCCGAGCTTTTCCAGGTGGCGAGAAACGGTGGCAATGCCGCAGCCGAGTTGTTCTGTAAGTTCCCGCACCGTTTGACGGGCGTCGTCCTCGAGTAGAGCCTTGAGTTGGTCTTCATCCGTTTCCATGGACCTCCCAGAGCGGAGTGCGTCGCCCAGATCAAAATTGAGGTTCCGAAAAACATTGCCCGTGATTTTAGCTTAAAAACGAATAAAAAATCGATTTTTGAGCAAAATTTTCTTGCTCTTTCATACCTTGTAATTTATCAGCGGAGGTCGATTTTTTGGTATCCTAACTACATCTGACAAGGGACATTCACCAGGTGATACTCCCAGTTTTTTTAATCGATTTTAACTGATTCTAAAGGCTCTTGTAGTTACGAAAACACCAAAATAAGAACTCCCAGAATTCCCTTGTTCGATTGAGGAGGTAAAATTCGGGTTTTTATGCCAAAAATAGCGTTTTCTTTGAAATTAAGAAGCCACCAAAAACACCTTTATTTGGGAATGCGCGTAATCGATTTTTCGCATGATTTTACCTCTAATAGAGTCGTTTTTGTAAAAATAAATTTTTTTCGAGATGCGGCTACAAAATACACCTCCCTTTAAAAATAAAACCATCACATATAAGACAGCACCGATCATGTCAGGGTTATTCTTAAAAAAGATATTTAAGATTTAAAAAGGACAAGACCAGGGGGTCTTATTCTCAGGAGTCGGCGCAAATTTGGAAGCATGAAACGTTGATCTGTTAGAGTTATAGCGATTTTTCACCTGTAGCATGGTTGACAAATGTCCATTGAAACAAATCGGTTGAAACAAGTCCGTTGAAACAGGTCCCTGAAACATTTTGGTTAACATATGTCCTGCTGTACACGAAAATCGTACACGTTTACATCCCTGAGCCTAAGTTCATTCAAGATCGGGCGCAACATATATATATTTTTTTAAGTCTTTATCTACATGAAGTTTGCAAAGTAAAATTAACTCGATTTCTAGAAACTATTTTCTACTTCCTAAAGTAAGAAAAACATACTCGTTAGATATTGTAATTACTATAAACACTATGAAAACGATAGTAAAAGGTGATTATGAGATGTTATAAAATATTTTGTAATAAACAAACCCATAAAACTAATCCTGACCAGTGCCTATTTATAGTGGGATAATTAAATCTCGTTAATCTTTTCGTAAACACTTCCTTAAATCATATTAGATTGAACATTTACTAGTTAACGAGTAATCTTAAAAACAAGCGTGCCTAACACTGCCATACAAAATTTGGGTGTAAACAAATATCCCATATATATATAATGGAAATGTTGAAACCCATCAGAAGTAAAATCGTTTGGTTATGGTAGCAGTAGCACTTTTCTTCAAGTCCTAAATGTCACTTTTGACAACAATTCACACCTATAATAAATTTTCGACAAGCATATTAGGTTATATTTTTACGTTTTCTCTAATATATATCATTAAAACTCAATCAGGAGATGATTTAAAAGATTATAAAAGGGTCCTGTTGATCAATTGCATCTTAGACATCATCTTCAATACTAATACTTTGTTGATTTCACAGGTACGTTTATAATAGGTTGTCTCATAAGCTTGCGCAATTTAAAAAAATTCTGTTAACAAAGGGGTTTTAACATGCCCAGATCAAGGTCAAATTTTTGTTTGAAATAAAAATTCATATAAAAATGAGTAGTTCTGTAAAATGAACTAGTGAAAAAGTCCTTTTTCGACCAGTAATGGGTAAATTCGATTAATCGATATTTCGGTTAATATCGATTAATCGAAATTCTAACAATCGATTTATAATTTTTCAACAAAAGCAGTGGTGAATTAAGAAAAGAAACAACTGGAACCAAAATCGATTTTGAGTTTCGGTTAATTTCGATTCGGTTAATCGAAATATTTCAAAATCGAAAAAATTGAAAAAATTTTTTAAAAAATTGAAAAAAATCGAAAAATTTTCGATTTTTTGATTTTGAAATATTTCGGTTAATTTCGATTAACCGAATCGAAATTAACCGAAACTCAAAATCGCTTTTGGTTCCAAGTTGTTTCTTTTGATCTTAATTCACCACTGCTTTTGTCGAAAAATTATAAATCGATTGTTTGAATTTCGATTAATCGAAATTAATCGAGTTTCGATTAATCTTACTCATCACTGTTTTCGACCCATACTTGGCTATTTAAAAGTTGTAAGTTCCCAGATTTTGAGTTTTCCAATTTCTCAAACTTGTAGTGACCATATCTCCATGAAAATTAATGATCACGAAACAAAATTTTTTTAAACATTATCCTCGTGATTTGTACTTAATTTTTTCTTTGACACCAATCAATGATTCTTGCGTTAATACTGTCAAAAATCGCATTTTTTGAGTTTGAGGGGTCTTTGAGAGTATTGTATTGGGTTAAAGATGGTTATTCTTGATCAAGTTGCAGTGGAAATTTTTCTTTGTCGTCAAAGAAAAAGTTTCAGATCTCAAAAAAATGCTTTTTTGCGCATCGAAAAATTCCATCCCTAGGCCGAGATATCGTCAAAATACAGATTAGATAACGCTTGTTTTGTTATATGAAAATCTTGTATGTAATCATATCTCGTTGTTTTGACCAAGGGTGCGTTTCTAATTTGAATCGTACGGGTCCCCGTACGGTCATGGTTTCCCCGTAGGACGTATATGCTACCCGTGGTTAACCGTGGATACCCCCGTAAGATTCGTGGGTGCTTAAAACGGTCATAAAACGTAAAATTTTAATTTATTAGTCTGGCTTTCCGACTGAGTTCTGGCGTGAAATTATAATTTATAGTTCATTATAAAGAGAGCTTTTAGGAAATCGAATTTCAACAAAATATAAATTTTGAATGGACAACAGGATTTACAGAAAATTTGGGTCCTCCTTGGAATTTAATTTTTCTTTACATTTATTCAACGACATTTACATATTGTATTATAGCTGATTCAGTATCCTTCTTCTATAGATATTTTCGATTTTGCAAGTAAATATANCTATAATTTGACCTTATCTCAGTCAAAATTCATTTGTTTTCGTTGATCTTTTTTTCAGTTATAGAGAATCGGTCATGGGCAATCCGAAAATGATGATGGTTTTGCCTGAAAATCAGGTTTTCGTGTCGAAAATCTAAATTTTTTTAAATTTACGCTATCCCATCGGTAATTTGACCTTATCTCGGTCAAAATTCGTTCGTTTTCGCTGATTTTTTAAAAAAAATATTCCTCTCGCACGTTACACCCAAATCTGATTTTCAGGCAAAACCGGCATCATTTTCGGATTGCCCATGACCGATTCTATATAGCTGAAAAAAGGTCATAGAAAACGAATGAATCTTGACC
This sequence comes from Acrobeloides nanus, assembly GCA_900406225.1. Lineage (NCBI taxonomy): Eukaryota > Metazoa > Nematoda > Chromadorea > Rhabditida > Cephalobidae > Acrobeloides > Acrobeloides nanus. The sequence goes on along the minus strand of OZJO01011527.1, from coordinate 17,551 downwards.
GAGATAAGGTCAAATTACCGATGGGAAGCGTAAATTTCAAAAAATTTAGATTTTCGACACGAAAACCTGATTTTCAGGCAAAACCGTCATCATTCTCGAATTGTCCAAGACCAATTCTACAGAGTGGCTAAAAAATTGCACTTTTGCGATTTTTTTGCCAAAAAAATTTTTGTTAAATTTGTTTCAAGATAACTCTGTCAGGGGGGAGGGGGGTTCTATGCGAGGAATCGTTTGCGCGCTTTTAAAAATCTTCAAAACGCTTCCTTAGCCATGAAATCGTTAAAAATTTGAAAAAAATGAAAAATTCTGATTGTTTTAACGATTTCATGGCTAAGGAAGCGTTTTGAAGATTTTTCAATGCGCGCAAACGATTCCTCGCATAGAAAAACTCCCACGGAGTCAAAAAAATTAAAGAAAATTTTTTTGGCAAAAAATTACTCGAAAAATCTCAAAAGTGCAGTTTTTTTAGCCACCCTGTATATAGCTAATAAAAGATCATCGAAAACGGATGAAAAATACGGTTTTTACTTACAAGGAACACGTCCGAACTCAGTCTGGAAATTTTTGACGAGACCTACATAGTTTTGTAGAGCATACCCGACTTGTCGTTAAAAATGAAAAAATTAGCTGCTGCAAATCTATCCCTGAGGAGATATGAGCTAATAATAATTAGTTAGGCTATTTATTTGGTTATTTTCAAAACGATTTTTACAGATGTCCTTGATAGCTAACGGCTAGGGCATTGCTCTTTCGTTTTAAAGCCCTAGGTTTGAATCCACCCGAACGAAAATTATTTTTCCTTTCGGAATTTGTTTGCATTTATTCAAACGCAAAAGATTTTTAAGGAAAAATCATTTCTCCTTCGGGTGGATTCGAACCTGGGCTTTAAAAGCCCAAGTTAAAAAATACCCTATAGTTAGAAACTAGACCTAATTAATTAAAACTTTAATAGCTTATATCTCCTTAAGTATAGATTTTCAGCAGCTAATTTTTTCATTTTTAACGACAAGTCGGGTATGCTCTCAAAACTATGTAGGTCTCGTCANCAATTTTTTTAAGATCAAAATCCATGTCGGGATATCAACTATTTGGTTGTTATTTCTTTTTGTTTATTAGTACATACATAGTCATGGGAGCATTGTATGTAAAAGCGTTTTATCATCCCGATCTCGATCGCGAGCTTGAAAATCAAACAACACACCTCTTAAATATTTCCATATGGAGATATGCCGATGGGTCTTTGCCTAAATTTTATTTTGCAACAAATGTAATGTTGAATTTTTAAATTTTAAATAAAAAATAGGCGAGTATCTGGTGCACTTTAATGAATTTATACGAGTTAATAGTAGTAATTGTTTTAATGATATTGATGTTGATTGCTAATAGCCGAATATGGAAAGTTTATCGAGAAAATAAACACAGGATGACTGAATCTTTGAGAAAATTAGAAAAACAAATTACTATAGTGTTATTAATACAAGTATGGTCATTGCAATCGCTGGAGAACCTGAGACCACGTAAAGATTCCATGACATAGGACCTAGAATCCAATTGATTTTGGATTCATGTGACCAAAACCCCAATTGGTCCTAAATACATAGCCTAACGGGTTCTAGATACGAAAGATTCTATGGGCCTGAACCATGAGTCTAAGACCAGCTGCGTTTTGGACCAATTGGTCTGAAATTAATGAGTATCAAAGATTTTTGTATTTGTGTTAAAATAGTGAAAATCTTTTATTTAGGCCATGAGATCATGGACCCTGAAACCATCAGGATCCTGAAAATTTTTTTGGTCCTAAACCCATTTTTTTGAACCCTTTGGGTCTTTTATCTATTATGGGTACAAGAACTTGGGTTGAAAATGGGTTGGAACTCATCATTTTCAGAACACCTGTGACAAAGAACTCTATAGGTTCAAAATCCTTAGGTCCTGAACCAATTGGTCATGTCTTTAATTTGTAAAGACCCAGAACGCATGGGTCCAGAGCTAGTTCCCGTTTTCAGGACATCGGGTCCTTTCGGATGCTGATCTAGAAAAGAAATTTGAAAACAAAAAAATTTAGGTATCCTGTCCATTTATATTGACGATGATACCAGTCTGTATTTCATGCCTATGTACTATTTTAAAAATGAATTTTAATGGAATGGGATCGATAATGATGATGTCAGCTTGTTGGAGCGGTGTAATGAATCCTTTAGCAACAATGTTTCTAGTTGCTCCGTATCGAAGATATATAAGTAACAAGATACGTAGGATTTTTCCTAAGAATATTGTTAGCTTCCTTTCGGAAGCAAGAGCCTAACTTTTTTTATAAATATTTTATAAAATAAATCTATAAATAAAAACGTCAAAAAACAAAGGCACACTAAAATCAAACACTATCAATTTCTTGTTTTCGATTCTTTCAAACTACATCTGACAAAGGACATTCACCAGATGATTTAACCTGTATTCTCATCTTAAATCCGGGTTAGCACCGTTAGGCGCCATTTATACCTCCGTCGTGTCGCAACCGGGCTGTCGCAGAACAGGTCCAACAATCGGAAACGGAACAGGTTCCATATAGTGAAACCTTCGAAAAACCATCATGCGAGTAAATTTTAGCCCTGGAAAGGTCTACTCGCGTGTCACTCGCAAGCCCTGCGAGTGAAGTGTAGGAGGGCTCATAGCAATTTTTGTGATATAATCAAAAATTTACATATCTCCTGAAAGATGGAGCTGTAGGATTTAGGATAGTACTTTTTTTCAAAAAATTTTTTCATCATCGCATTCAGAATGAAAAACTGATCCATTCCTGCATATTTTCAACCGTGACCTTTCCAGTGTTAACTGCTATTTTACTAGTCGTGGTTAATTTGTATTTTGCTTATAGACTTCGGCTATCGATATTTCGAAGATTGTTATCCCTGGTGTATAGTTACTAACATTTGAGTAAAAGAAATAATAAAAATTAAAAAACAGTTAAATCTTTGTTACAAACATGACTTGTGTCTAGTCTCACAAGGAATGCTCAACATAGGAAACGCGGATCTTGACAAGAGGCCTAGTGGGTTTGAAAGTACTCGGCTTGAAAACAATTATGGCATATGTTTCGGATCCGAATCAAAAGAAAAATTTTTGGCTTAAAATCTTCCGCAAAACTTTTTGTTGGAGCTGAGATTCGAATCCCACTCCATTGTGGTGAACGGCCGACGGCTTCACCACTGCACCATAGAGGCCTAATTTAGATTCAAACAAAGTTCGACCTTGTTACAAAGGAAAAACCTATGATGATCTACGAAGCTCCATAGCCAAAAATTTTTCTTTTGATTCGGATTCGAAACATATGCCATAATTGTTTTCAGGCCGAGTACTTTCAAACCCACTAGGCCTCTTTTCAAGATCCGCGTTTCCTATGTTGAGCATTCTTTGTCAGTGTTGACTTGTGTCTAGTTTCTAACTATAGACAAAACAATTGTGATGTTGGAGAAAAGTGTGTGTGTTTCGTGTTTTTTTCTACCCAATTTTATATCGACTACAAATTGTTTAGCTGATAGTATGCGACTGCAATCAGAAAAATTGTTGCCTATTAAATAAAAGTGCAAATAAACATCAATTTAAAGGCAATAGAAATGAATGCACCACACATTTTTTTGAGAAACAAGCGCACAGTTTTTTGTTTTTGAAATAATTCAAAATTGACGTGGCGAATTCCGATGATTTTGGTGTCATTTTAAAGCTGGCAATCGTAGCAATCCAACGACACCAAGATCATGGCATATCTCTTTATGGTTGCTGCGATATTTGATAAAATGTGAAAAATGTCGATTTTCGGACAAAAATTCTAAAAAATCGACATTTTTCACATTTTATCAAATATCTCAGCAACCATAAAGAGATGTGCCATGATCTCGGCGTCGTTGGATTGCTACGATTGCCAGCTTTAAAATAACACCAAAATCATCGGAAGTCGCCACGTCAATTTTGAATTATTTCAAAAACAAAAAACTGTGCGCTCGTTCCTCAAAAAAGTGTGCGGTGCATTCATTCCTATTGTCAATTTAGATAGACTTTAGTTTGAAATATGCAATTTTCTAGCATTTTTCTATTATTCTTTATTTCTTCGATTGAGTCGTATAAGATTTTTATTTATAATCCGAAATTTGGTGCTAGTCATGTAAACTTTATGGGGAAATTAGCTGATATTTTGGTTAAAGCGGGGCATGATGTGGTCAGTTTTTTTTGAAAGATCGAAAATATAGCCCCTTTATAAAATTAGAGAATGATGTATAAGGATTTTAGGACGTGGTGGGCGAACGGCTAAGCCAAATTTCACGAAAACGGAAAATATGGTCCCCGAAACGCTCAATTTTTTAAAAGTGAAATTATGGAAAAAAAATTTTATGGGGCCGAAAAAAACCATTTGTGTGTTTTTTGGGGTCAAAAATCGTGAGCTCCTTGGGAAATGGTGGTCTAACTTTTTCAAATCAACGCGGAACTTTATTTTTCGCGTATATAGGGACGTTTTTCCTACCGGGGAATCGATTGATGATGGTTTCAGGGGTTAAAAAAATTTTTCGCGACCCCTCTAGGAGTTTTCAAAAAAAATCCTGCGGAAAATGAAAATTTTTGAAATTTGTTCAGATTTTTCGATTTTAATGACGTTTTTCCATACGGGAACACAAATTTGAGCGATTTGAGTTGTTCTGGAGCGAATTTGACAGAGTTTTTGCGGAAATACACCTTCAGGAAGGCAGGGGTACAAAATCGAGCAGGTACCCTCAACTTCAAAGTGGCATAGAAAATTCAAAATAAGACAGATTTACACCAAAATTTAATCGATTGTGCCCCAAGTATTTCTCTAACGATTGCCTTTTAAATTAGGTCAAAAGACTTTAAGGATCCCGAGAAAAACCATTTTAAGTGACTGGGCAGAGGTCAAAAAACCTGAGCTCCCATGTAACAAAAGCGCACGAAGTGCGTTCCATTGCAGGTTTAGTAGTATAGGGGTGCTACTAAAAAGGGTGCCCTGCAGGTGTTGCTACTGCAAGTGTTGCTGTATATATATGGCCTCACGTATTACTGGTCATTTTAGACAGTCTACGAGCCAATAGTAGACGACGATGTAACCACAAACGGGACAAAATTAGCAAAAATTGTTATAAGAGAAAGAGATTATCATGCCATTAAATTCGGTGGAGCAGACGCCCAAGATGACATTTGGTCCGGAAAATTGGAAGGATTTTCAAAAATGCAAATTATGATGAATAATATTAGAACAACTTTTGGAAATTTGTGTGAAAGTATGATATTTTTTTCTAAAAAAATGCTAAAATTCTAGAGCAACTCAACGATGCTAAGCTTATAAACATGTTCCAAAATGAAAATTTCGATATTGGGCTTGGAGAAGCGTTCGATTTGTGTTATTATGGACTTCTAAAAACGATCGGAATCACGAATTATATTACTGTGTCCTCTGGTGGAGTTTACGAAAATGTAGCCATGTCTATGGGGATTCCTTCAACCCCCAGTTTTGTTCCGAGTAAGTAATGACTGGACCCCTTCATAAAAATTAGGAAAGGCATATTATCATGAACAATTTTTGTGCAGACCATCGAGAGCTTCATATATTCGATCTATATCTTTGTTGGCCAGCAATACGTGGGGCCATATATATGTCACGGGAAAATCTGAACTGATCAGATTTTCCCGTGACATATATACAGCAACACACTTGCACATGCATCCATGAGCTACTAAACCTGCACTGGGACGCGCTCCGTGTCCTCATATGTGAGCGCGCTGTTAGAGTACCTTTGATGCACAGGTTTTTGACCCTTACCCGTCACTTAAAACGGTTTTTCTAGGGACCATTAAAGCCATTCGACCTAATTTAAAAAGCAATCGTTAGAGGAATACTTGGGGCACAATCGATTAGATTTTGGTATAAATCCCATTTATTTTGATTTTTCTACGCTACTTTGAAGTTGGGAGTACCTGCCTAATTTTGTACCCCTGCCTTCTGAAGGTGTATTTCAACCAAAACTTGGTCAGATTCGGTCCGGAAAAATCGTTTCTGAAGTTCTTTAACTGTGTTTTCTGACGTTTTTGATATATGAACAGTCGAATCAAGTGGTCTTTGACCATAACAGAAATTAACGTTATGACTCGATTTCATTAAGAGCAAAATTTTAGGTGCTCTTTCTTCTCATAAAGCTCCGTTGAGCTACTTGGAACGTGCCGTCAATTTAGGGGATATTATATTGACCAGTACGATTATGCCAAATCTTTGGGGTGGAAAATCAATAGAAATCATGAAAAAGAAATTTGGCGATAATTTCGACATAATAGTATGCTTTGATCAAATTTTTAATAGAAAGTCTAATTTTTAGGAAGAAGCCGGGAATAGCGCCTTATTTTATGTCAACGTGGATGAACATGTGGATTTTCCTAGACCAATCTCTCATAAGTTCATCTACATCGGAGGTATTGGAAAAGTCGAGCCAAAACCATTGGAGAAGGTAACTCAAAACGTCAATTCAAGTTTTTTGTTTAGAAATTCGACGAAATCATGAAAAATTCGAAGAAAGGCGTAATCTTAGTCTCTTTTGGAACCTTTGCTTTAAGCGTAAATATGCCTCAAAGCGTCAAGAAAGTCTTTCTGGAAACTTTCAAAAACTTTCCCGACATCACTTTTATTTGGAAATATGAGAATGAGGAAGATGGAATCACCCAAGGTTATGCCAACGTTTTCACTTCAAAATGGGTGCCTCAAAATGATCTCTTGGGTAATTTTTTCTATCGATAGTTCGTAGGTGGATTTCAAAATTTTAGAACACCCGAAACTTCTCGCTTTCGTCTCTCACGGTGGAATGAACAGTGCTCAAGAAAGCTCGTCTAAAGGTGTCCCCATGGTCATGATTCCATTATTCGCCGATCAATACCGAAACTCAAAAATGTTGGAATACCAAAAAATGGCCGTCACTTTAGAGCTGAACAAACTTTCTGTCGAAAAATTAACCGAAGCATTGAAATCAGTTATTGAAGATCAAAGCTATCGCAAAAATGCCAAAAGAATTTCTGCAATGGTAAAAGCAAAACCGATGTTAGCCGAAGAACGAGTTATACAATATACCGAATTTGCTGCTAAATTTGGGCCTGATCTGAATCTGGATTTGCATGGAAGACATTTGAGCTTCGTAGAATTTTACTGTCTAGATATTATCATACCAACTATTTTGTTGATTGTAGCAATTCTATGGCTAGTTTATAGGATGGTTAGATTTTTATTCAGGAAATTGTTATCTTTGGTATCTAGAGAGAAGTTAAAGACTAATTAAAGATTTTTTATTTATATTTTCATAGATTAATTATAAATCACTCGTAGAGATTTTAAAATCTTGGTATATTTTTTCCAAGATAACATCACAGCACAAAAATATAAATTTGATGTTTGTATATTCTTGTGCTGTGATGATTTAAGTTTTCGAGGTGATAACTCTTCGGGAAAATGATAACTTTCTGGAAAAGCACTTAGCTGCACGAAGCCACGGAGGAGAGAGCATAAACTGTCCTTGCGCTTCAAAAAGTTGCTTATATAGTCGTTGCTGTCGACCGTATCGTGTTGGATCGCTTTTGTTCCACTTTGTTTAGTTTATGCTCTGGTTTTACTTGTCGAGAGAATTCTGAGAATTGTGTGTTGACCAGCCGTGGTCGATCGAATGCCACTTTCGTAATGTTCTCTCTATCTTTTACTACTTTCGTGTTGTGCCGCACTTTGCCTAGCTATTTGTGTTTGATAGAATTGCATGATTTCTTTGATCGCCTGTTATGGCGCTATTGCTTGTTGGACTTGATCCACATTTTCATCGAGTAGTCGTTCGCTGGCGGACATTTAATATTCCGCTCTTGACTGCGAGAACTTGCCGACAATTCGCACGGACAACTCGTATGTAAGCTTAAAGTCTTGAAAATAACAATGAATATGCAAATTAAACAATTAAGTACCAATTAACAACCTCAATACATCCGGATTGTTGTAACAGCGTTACGACACGTCCGGATTGTGGGCTGTCGCGACAGACTCCAACTTTGTCACGACATCTGCAGAAAAGATAGCGTCCGGATTGTCGTAACAGCCGTCGTAACCGGTTACGACAATCCGGATGCGTCGTAACAACCAATCGTTCTTTTCTTGCAGCTGTCGTGTTGGAGTCTGTCGTGACAGCCCACGACCCGGACGTGTCGTAACAGCTGTTACGACAATCCATCTGTCACGACCCTAAAAAACATGAATTAGGATCGAATTATCGTTAATTTTTGGCGATTTGCAAGATCTCGTATTTTCAAGAAACAAGAAGACGTTCTGAATACAATTTTTTGTTCAAGTTAGATAAATATTTATTTTATAAAAATTTTTTTAACAATTCAACAAAAAACTAAATTCTCTTTTACAGATCAAATTTGAACTCGCTGAAGAATTTTTTCGCTACTTTTTGAGTATGCTTCAAAATTTTTGGAAACTCCGATTCGACCAATTCTTTGGATAAATGGTGATATGGAACATAATAAATTGCCGCAACATGAGCAAACACCTCGATATCAATCTTAAATGTTAACATGTTTATTAAGTATAAATTTCAACCTTACCTGGCTAGGTTGATCCCCAAAGAAGTACTCTTTATCTCCAAGATAAGTCTCAATAGCCTGAAGATCGTTCCGTAAGATTGTCATGATTTCTTCATCCGAATGTTTTGCGGTGCCTTCGGTTTCATAGCGATTTTTAATCTAAAAAATTTTTTGGCTACAGTTTTTATCGAAAATAATATACCTTAATCATGAGGAATGGTGCCAATACATATTTCAAAAAGTCTAAAGATTTTCCAAATTGTAATGACAAGATAGATCCAACAAATTCGGGAAAGTTATCTCTGACTTTCAACCAATTAGCCGCACTAAATCAATTTTTTATTATGAGCCTGCGTTCAAGCATGTCAAAAAGTTGTCAACAAATATCTAACTTTGCCTGATTTTCAATAAAATCATGTTTATTGAAACGATTGGTCATGAAGCATAAAAGTTTATTGGGTGAGGAGCATAAAATTTGTTGACTCACAAAAATTCGATGTCTGGGGCAAAAATTCGATTTTTCACAAAAATCGATTCAATCGTTTCCATTTCCGAAATATTCCGAAGCAGAAACGATTGAATTAGACAACAAATTTTATGCTTCTCGACCAATAAAATTTTATGCTCCATGACCAATCGTTTCAATAAACACGATTTTATTGAAAATCAGGCAAAGTTAGACATTTTCTGACAACTTTTTTGACATGCTTGAACGCAGCCTGAGGAAAAAATTTTTAAATTACTTGAAAAAGCTTGAATCAATCAACCGATCGAATGCTCGTTCAATGGCTTTTTGTTCGTTGGTAAGCTTGTCCTACAAATATCAATCCCATAGATAATAAGATAACAAACATTTACTTGAATATTAAAGTATTTCTTGAGATGTAAAATAATTAACTGGGAATCCGCTATATGCTCGCCATTTAGCTCAATAAACGGTAATTTCCCTTTCTCCGAACGCCCGGAAAATGTAAACATGGGCTAAAAATTTATTTATTTTTCAATGACCAGTCCACTTTTGAACCGAATTTTTGTTCAAAAGTGGAAAAGAATGTTGGGGGCAGTCACTTTTTGCTTTGGAAGTATATTCCAATTCGACGACCCTGAGGAGATATTTGACAAAGAAAATTGCATAAAAACTTTTAAACGTGTTTGTGTATTGAAGCGAAGGGATTGATGCCGTTTGAATTCCTGATTCAAATCTGTTTATTGAAACGAATTATTTTAAAAAATCCATTTTTACAAAGATCTCTAAAATTTTCATAAAATGAACATTGTAGTAATTTTGTATTAGGTTGGCGAATAAGTTCTTTCGCTTTTTTTCAAGTCAATTTTTACAATGAAGGGAAAATCCTTACGCTTAAAGTAATACTTCATTGAATTGCTTGAAATCAGGGCTTTTAAATCTGCAACAATTTTTTAGCTTGTTTTAAAAAATAACAAAAAATTTGATAGAAAATGACCGATCTCTAAGTTGAAAAAAATGAGCACCTCCGACATGGTTTTACTCGATGTGGAGCTTCTTCACCTTTGTCAATCCATGCTTTTTTTGCTTAATGTTGACGTAGAGACATCATTTTTCATCTTCCGTTACAATGCGATTCAAAAAAGATCGATGTTGTTGCTGAGCCTTGCGATGACGAACGAGTAAGGAAGCACAGATCATCACTCGAAGATTCATATTCTCTTCGGATAAATGATAAGGTACCCAGGAGCCTAATTTTGGAACTTTTCCAAGAGCGTTGAGATGGTTTAACACTGTTTGATGATCATAGCCGAGTTGATCAGTTAAATCTCGCGAGGATTGCCTGGGATTATCATACAGAAGCTCCTTTAAGCGTTCTTCGTCGAAAATCACAGGTCTTTCACTTCTTTGAGCATCGGTGAGTTCAAATTTGTTGTCTTTAAACTTGGTATGCCAATTTTGAGCAGTCCTAGCTGTGATAAAGCCTTCCCCATAGACCTGGCATAATTTTCGAGCGGCTTCAGCAGCATTATTCTTGCCGATATAATAAAATAATAGGACATGTCGGAGGTGCTCATTTTTTTCAACTTGGAGGTCGGTCATTTTCTATCAAATTTTTTGTTATTTTTTAAAACAAGCTAAATAATTGTTGCAGATTTAAAAGCCCTGATTTCAAGCAATTCAATGAAGTATTACTTTAAGCGTAAGGATTTTCCCTTCATTGTAAAAATTGACTTGAAAAAAAGCGAAAGAACTTATTCGCCAACCTAATATAACTCTATGAGACGAATAAAATGACACTAAAAATATCCAATTTGAAAATTGATTTGAGTTATTGAAACGAAAACCCTGATTCATGTTTTCGTTTCAATAACTCAAATCAAATTGGATATTTTTGGTGTCATTTTATTCGTCTCATAGAGTTATAAAAAATTGCTACAATGTGCATTTTATGAAAGTTTGAGGTTCTTTGTAAAAATGGATTTTTTAAAAATAATTCGTTTCAATAAACAGATTTGAGACGTTCATAAAGTTGACACGAAACGACTTTTACACGATAAAGTTGACATGAATAAAATTGATACGAAACGAAAAAATTAGGATCAACCGTTTCGATTCTTATCAACTTTATTCATGGCAACTTTATCGTGTCAACTTTATGAACGTCAGATTTGAACCAGAAATTCAAACGGCATCAATCCCTTCGCTTCAATACACAAACACGTTTAAAATTTTTATGCAATTTTCTATGTTAAATATCTATCATGGTTGTCGAATTGGAATTTACCTCCAAAGCAAAAAGTGGCTGCCCCACAACTTTCTCTTCCACTTGTGAACAAAAATTCGGTTCAAAAGTGGACTGGTCCTTTAATTCAAAAAACTATTTACCTCATATTTAATCTCATGGAGTCTCAAGAAAGCCTCGAGTTTCAAACAAAATGGTGATAGGTTGGGCAAATTTGATGAACGTGGGAATTGATATAGATAAACGATGTCTTTTTTCCAATCTTGTTTGTGGAGTTTAGGAGCTTGTTTTGAGCAACAACTAGCTTTATAGTAACAATATGCGAATTTTAGCAAGTAGAAAGTAACTAGAGTGAAAATAACTTGGCCTATGGATGGGATACAATCACAAAAACAACTCATATTGCTAAAAAAAATTTTATTAGATCGATCTCAAAAGCCAAAAAAACTGAAAATTTCGAAATTTTGAGTGTTTAAGAGATACGCTCTTGAGGCTGCGTTCAAGCATGTCAAAAAAAGTTGTCAAAAAATGTCTAACTTTGCCTGATTTTCAATAAAATCGTGTTTATTGAAACGATTGGTCATGAAACATAAGATTTTATCGGTCGAGAAGCAAAAAAACCAATAAAATTTTATACTTAATAACAAATCGTTTCATTAAGTACGAGTTTATTGAAAATCAAGCAAAGTTACATTTTTGGACAATTATCCGGTCCCGGGGAAATTGGATAAATCCGGGAATTCTTTTCCCCGGAATTACTTGGTTTGAAAATTTTCCCTCCCTCAAACTTGCTTCGGTGGTGCAGTGGCAAAGCAGAGGCTTTGTGGCCACAAGTCGCGGGTTCGAATCCCGCTTGGAGCCAATTTGCCAATTTAGAACCAAATTGGCTCCAAGCGGGATTCGAATCCGCGACTTTGTGGCCACGAAGCCTCTGCTTTGCTACTGCACCACCGAGGCAAGTTTGAGGGAGGGAAAATTTTCAAACCAAGTAATTCCAGGAAAAAAGATTTCCCTGGCCAAAAAAAGATTTCGCCAGAATTCCCCCGTGGAAATCTGGATAAATCCGGTGAAATCCCAACCCTGAACGCAGCCTTAATCTCACTAAATAAATTCAGCTTGGAGCCCACTCGAACCATTTAACACTTGTCGATTGGGACCTTCGAGTTCAAGAAAGCGTCTCTTAAAATCTGTGTGATAAATTATGAAAATGTTCTTCAACACTATTTATATAAACCCCTTTTCTTATTCTTTGAACGATGAAAATAATAGTAAAATAGTGATTATAGAATTGTGGAAGGTGCAGCAAATTCTATTCGCTGATAAACTTTCCTTTCATTGAAAAATAAATGGTTACGCATGACAGAAGCATAAGATATACGCAATATAAACACGATGGCAACACAAAAAAGTGCAGAGTTCAGTGAACTCTTTTAGACAATAATCTAATTAGGCAGAATGTTTACACATGTGAAAAACGTGGCCCCTCCCCCGTGGAGCCAAAAAATTTTTAAAAAACGAAAAAATGGGTGAAAAATTGAAATTTTTTTTTCTTTTCTAAAATCTATTTTTTATGAATTTTAGAAAAGAAAAAATTTTTGGCGATTTTCACCCATTTTTCGTTTTTTAAAACCTTTTTGGCTCCACAGGGGGAGGGCCAAGTAAATAAGTGCCCAATTTTAATATAGAAAGCCTTATTTTTCACTTTCGAGGACTGTTCCTTTAAAGCCCGATAAAGGTGTTTTTCTAGCACCCCATTTCCTTCAGAAACGCTATTTTTCGATGTTCTGAGGGCTCTATATCTTCGGGGAAGCCTCAATTGCACTTTTTCGATTTTTCTCCGCCATTTTAGGCCATAAGGAACAGTTTTAGCTAGTTTTGGAAAAAATTCGCATCTTTCCAGTCTGGCATTTCCCTTGTTAGACTTAGCCTAAGCTTAGGCTAAGCCTAAGTCCGAAACCTTAGCTTAAGTCCTAAGCCTAACTTCGTTCAAGATCGGGCGCAACATATATATTTTTTTAAAGTCTTTATCTACATGAAGTTTGCAAAGTGCAAAGTAAAATTAACTCGATTTCTAGAAACTATTTTCTACTTCCTAAAGTAATAAAACTGAAAGAAAAACATACTCGTTAGATATTGTAATTACTATAAACACTATGAAAAACAAACAAACCCATAAAACTAATCCTGGCCAGTGCCTATTTATAGTGGGATAATTAAATCTCGTTGATCTTTTCGTAAACACTTCCTTAAATCATATTAGATTTAAACATTTACTAGTTAACGAGTAATCTTAAAAACAAGCGTGCCTAACACTGCCATACAAAATTTGGGTGTAAACAAATATCCCATATATATATAATGGAAATGTTGAAACCCATCAGAAGTCAAATCGTTTGGTTATGGTAGCAGTAGCACTTTTCTTCAAGTCCTAAATGTCAATTTTGACAACAATTCACACCCATAATCAATTTTTGTCAAGCATATTAGGTTATATTTTTACGCTCTCTCTAATATATATCATTAAAACTCAATCAGGAGATGATTTAAAAGATTATAAAAAGATCCTGTTGATCAATTGCATCTTAGACATCATCTTCAATACTAATACTTTTTTGATTTCACAGGTACGTTTATAATAGGTTGTCTCATAAGTTTGTGCAATTTAAAAAAATACTGTTAAGAAAGGAGTTTTAACGCAGATTGATTAGAAGCTCCAGTCAGAAAGAAACGCGACTATGAGTTCTTCGTGAGGTTTTTTCTATATCGATATCCCTATGGGAGTTTGAAGAGCCCTTAGATAAGTTACTACTCACGGTACAGCAAAGTGTGCAAAAAATGGAAACTCGCGGAAACCGGTCGGAATCGTTTTATCTCGCTTCAAAACACTCTATTATACCTTTTTTGAGCCAAAATATAGGTGTGCATTCGCGTTTCGTTGAGTGGTTATATATCCCTTTCATATGACTAATTTAAAAAAATATTTGCCGCATTCGACCCCGAGACCTTCGGCACCAAAACTACAAGCGTTAACACTGCGCCATGCCGTCAAATAAATTAAGGTAATTATTTTTTTATAAATTGAGAGAATTATTAAAAATACGTCAAGTTCAAAGATTTATATCTTTTGAAGGCAAAATCCAATTTTCATAATTTTGATCTTAAAATGTTCCTAGCAATGTGTAGATAAAAGTTACGCTTCGTTTTTCCGTTGAAATTTAAGAAAAAACACGTTTTTCTTTATAACATTGCTAAAATACCCTATTTTTAGAGCTATTTTCTATCAAAAGTTTACTTTTTTAAACCGATATAAGGGAAAGCGGACCGTAACTTTTATCTACACATTGCTAGGAACATTTTAAGGCCAAAATTATGAAAATTGGATTCTGCCTTCAAAAGATATAAAAATTTTAAGGTAGCAAAATCGTCTAAAAATGGAGTCTATTTTTCAAATATTTGAAAAACGCGAATATCGTTCAAATGTAGCTTAAAAGCTTCGTTTTTATCCCAGCTACAAACTGCAAAAAACGGCTTACAAAATTCTGCGCTAGAAGTTGAGATACATGCATTTTTGTATATATGTGGCAAGGAGCCGGAGACCCGATTTTGGTCAAAATGAGTGCACACCTTCCGGAATCATCTGAAGCATTAAAATATGCTGTTTTAAGACGAAATAAAACGATTCCGACCGGTTTCCGCGAGTTTCCATTTTTTGCACACTTTACCGTGCTACTCAAAATCCCAAATCTCAAAATTGGATCCTACATTCGGATTCTGAATTCGGATTTTGAATTTGGATTCTGAATTCAAACCCGGATTCAAAATCAGAATCGAATCCAAAATCCGGATTCAGAACAGTAATGATGAACTGTATTACACGACACGTTCTTATAGTGTAAGAACGTATATTTTACTACACGTACACGTTCAACTTTGTATGAACGTGTACGTGTAGTACACGTTCATTTCGTGTCGTGTAGTACATATTCATATTTGAATGAACGTGTACGTGTACTACACGTACACGTTCTATTTATATGAACGTGTACGTGTAGTACACGTACACTTCTTTATTATACGAACGTGTACGTATACTACCAAAAAATATCATTTTTGTCAAAAAAACTCCTTTTATTTGTCTTTAAAAACGATGGATTATGAGAAAAATTCAGTACACGGAAAAAACAGCATGTACTTGTACCTGTACGTGTAGTACACGTACACGCTCATATAAAAAGAACACGTACGTGTACTACATGTACACGTTCATTCGTGTACGTATAGTACTCGTACACGTTCATATAAAAATGAACGTGTACGTGTAATACATGTACACGAAAACCGTACACGTTCATATCACTGATTCAGAATCCGAATTCAAATTACTTGGGATTTTGAGAATTTGGGATTTCGAGTAGTTTCCTTTAGATAGCGTATGAGGTATCTTATAGGATATGTCTGGTAGATCGTTGAAGGAGAATGGAGTATCGGAACCGTGTTAAAAAGAGTAGCATTTCCCATACTCTCTTATAGGGCTGAAATTGAAGAAGAATCCTTTCAAGAACAATGTTAGAACTTCACATTCTAAAAGGGTGGGTCAGCGGGCACATCCATGATGATGTGGTCTAATTTTATTGCATTTTTGATGATGTGACCTATTTCAATTGCATTTTTATGCAATAAAATCCGGATTTTTAGAAAAAATTTTTTTAATAAAATGAGGTTTTCTCCATTCTAGACCTTCCGAAACCGGCTAGACCTACTGAAATCCAACCTCGAATACACTTGGCTCAGGCTTTCCGACTGAGTTCTGGCATGAAATTATAATTTATAGTTCATTATAAAGAGAGCTTTTAGGAAATCGAATTTCAACAAGGTATAATTTTTCAATGGACAACAGGATTTACGGAAAATTTGGGTACTCCTTGGAATTTGATTTTTCTTTACATTTATGGAATGACATTTAATTATTGTATTATAGGTGGTTCAGTATCCTTCGTCTATAGATATTTTCGATTTTGCAAGTAAATATAATTTTAAAGGGGGGGGAGGGGTAAAAGTTACGGTGGGTTATCGACACGATGAAAAAACCTAAGTAAAAATCATATTTTTCATCCGTTTTCTATGATCTTTTTTTCAGCTATATAGAATCGGTCATGGGCAATCCGAAAATGATTATGGTTTTGCCTGAAAATCAGGTTTTCGTGTCGAAAATCTAAATTTTTTAAATTTACGCTATCCCATCGGTAATTTGACCTTATCTCGGTCAAAATTCATTCGTTTTCGCTGATCTTTTTAAAAAAATATTCCTCCCGCCAAGCTACACCCGAATCTGATTTTCAGGCAAAACCGGCATCATTTTCGGATTGCCCATGACCGATTCTATATAGCTGAAAAAAGGCCATAGAAAACGAATGAATCTTGACCGAGATAAGGTCAAATTACCGATGGGATAGCGTAAATTTCAAAAAATTTAGATTTTCGACATGAAAACCTGATTTTCAGGCAAAACCGTCATCATTTTCGGATTGCCCAAGACCGATTCTACAGGGGGAGGGCTAAAAAACTGCACTTTTGCGATTTTTTGAGCAATTTTTTGCCAAAAAAAATTTTTTTATAATTTTTTTCAAAATGACTCTGTGGGGGGGGGGGCTTNAATCTTCAAAACGCTTCCTTAGCCATGAAATCATTAAAAATTTGAACAAAAATGAAAAATTCTGATTTTTTTAACGATTTCATGGTCAAGGAAGCGTTTTGAAGATTTTTCAATGCGCGCAAACGATTCCTCACATAGAAACCTTCCCCCCACGGAGTCATTTTGAAAAAAAGTTTAAAAATTTTTTTGACAAAAAATTGCTCGAAAAATCGCGAAAGTGCAGTTTTTTAGCCACCATATAGCTAAAAAAAGATCATCAAAAACGGATGAAAAATACGGTTTTTACTTAGGTTTTTTCATCGTATCGATAACCCGCCGTAACTTTTACCCCCCCCCCTTTTTAAAGGACCACTGAACTTTTGAACGGACCTCGAAAATTTATTTTTAAAAGAAAGAGGATTTTTTGCTGATCATTTTTTGTTTTTACGGTACCCCTTGAAAGTTTAACCCTTTTGAGATATTCGAGTTTGAAATTTCCTTCAAAGTTTTTAAATGTAAAGTTGTATTGAAACGAAAGGGATTGACCCCAGCGGGAATTAGAAAATTCAAAATTTCATTTGAAAAAATTGCGAATTTG
>OZJO01011525.1:0-35851 GCA_900406225.1 Acrobeloides nanus | reverse complement strand
GGGAAGAAAAAATTACATCGTTGTCTAGCCTGTCTGTCGAACTTATCAAGGAGAAAAAATTTGATGAGCATATAACGAAGGAGTTTGAAACTCAAAAGTTGTGTATTAAAACGAAAATTCCTGCTCTGGCGGGAATTTAAATTTTAATTGCTTGCACACTACCTTTAAACTATTAATTGGACCCTTAAAAGTTGATCGGACCCCTAAAAGTCGATTGGACCCCTAAACTGCAATAGCACCGTCGAATCTTACAGATAGAATGTCTTTAAAAAATCCCATAAGTTCAGACTATTCGAGAAAATGTCTGACATCCGAAATTTAGCGGATGCACCCCATATTGCATGTGCCAACCACTTACCATGTCAAAAAGCGATGTCAGGACTATGGTTGAACCATATCTTAGAAACGATTGATAATGTTAAAAATGGTAAAGATTCGCTCAAAATGGTTGGATATATATCGGTAATTTTTTTTGCCACATGTCATCACAAAAGTTTAGCATGCGAACTCGACTCTTTCTCTCATGAAAGCCATGTTCATGGAGAAGAATGACGTAAACACCAGTTCAGGATTCATTATTGAAGTCCGTGACTTCCCCAGATGGAGTGTACGGCTTCTCAACCACGATCCGGTTATAAAGTATACGAATGAGTTCTATTGGCATCGGATTTATAGAGTGGGAAAAGAATTTTTTTTTAAAAATGAATGAAAATTTAGGCAAATTATACCGGAGAGATGTCCAAACTAGCGGATGAGCAGGGTTGGGTAAAATTGGACGATTTTGTGCGTTTGGTAAAACCGAAGTCGTTTAAAAACTGGCGTGGAGAATGCGGTGGAAGCTCGGGTGAAGAGGGGCAATGCTCGCCAACGGAAACTACGACAAATCCGGCACAAACCTGTGAAACCGGTCAACCAGGTCAGGCCAACGGAACTTCGTCGACCAAGCCAAGTGATGCATTGTTGGAAAATTTTCTTTCCGGAAAAATCGATACCATAAAAGCGGTGCTCAATAGTCTTCTCCCGTTATTCAAGAGCTCCGGCAAAGATGTGAGTTTAAAGCTCGATTAATTCAAGCCTGATTTAGCCCGGATCCCTTGAAAGCGTACTTGATGGTCTCAATAAACTTCTCGACAGTCTTCTCAAGGGACTTCTCAGTGGGCTCAAGGGTGATTTGGACCCATTGAAGAAGCTGAGTACGGCGCTCGACAAAATCTTGGCCGATCTGCCCAAAGTTGAGTTGATCGAACCCGAAGACGAGGCCAGTCTTCCCAGATCGTTGTCGGAGCCCACTCGTCGAAGAAGACAAGCGATCCAATTGCTGGGTCTTGAAGGACTGATTGCGAATGTGCTGAAACTCGTGAAGCAACTGGTCAACGATCTTCTTCCGGCACTCCAGAAATTGCTCAAAGACGTGAGTGATATTATTAAATCCAACAATTATCATTTAGATTGGGCCTGATCTCCTCCAACTTCTCGACAAATTGCTTGGAAGCTTGCGCGAGCTTCTCGACAAAGTTCTCACCGGGCTCATTCTGGCGCTCAGTGGAAATTCTAGCTTCCTCAGCGCTATTTCCGGTGGCCTTCAACTGTTGGGAGCTCTGGGAAAAGTAAGCGAGTTTGAAAAATTTTTAGCTCAGATTCGGAAACTCCGTTCTCTGACAAAGATTCTAGCGAAACTAGATTAGGATCTCATTTGCTTAAAATTTTTAGTGATGAAACAACCTAGGAACGAACATTTCGAGGAAATATTATATCTACCAATACTTTTTTAGTTGTAGTAAATAAATCGTAGTTGTAATATTAGTACGATGTTTTTGCATCCTTTCTTTTTAACAAGGGACACTCATAGATAGTCCCAGAGTTGAACGAAGCCAATGTAAACTGATTCTATAGGTCCTAATATTGCACCAAGAACAGCGAAATGATGCGAAAGAATACAATTTTGACTCGACCAATACTCATGATCAACTTTTAAACAGAACTCGACTGGATTTTCATAATCTCCGGATCGTTTTTCTTCATATAACCACATGTAAACCAGCTATACTTCCCAAAACTCAACGAACCTAGGACTTTGTAGTTGCTGGTGAAGAAACGATTGAACTTTTAAGATGTTGTTTCGTTCAACAAGTTTAAAATTTATTCCTTCTATTAACACTTGACCGGAGAACTTTCGCATAAAGTTTTTTCAGGTTCTAAAGCTGTATAATATATCCAATGATTGAACCATTCCTATATGAAGGTTAATATGGTTATACAGTGGAGCAGTTGGTTAACTTGCAGTTTTGGATCTACGAGGCCCAGGTTCGATCCCCATCACGTCACTTCTCTTTTTGCACAATTTTTTCCGATTTAAAAAAATTTCTAAACCGATTTTTACCCCCAAAAATCGAACTAGAGAACTCTAACTTTGATGTTTTCGTAACTACTAGGGCCTGTAGAATCAGTTTACGTTGACTTCGTTCAAATCTGGGACTATCACTTGTTAGTCTCCTTTGTAAGTTGAATAAATACTAGAGATGAATTAAATTTACTATGAAATTTCATTCTAAATGATTTTTTAATCCACCTTAATCTACCCTGTAAAGAAATATTTAATTTAAGAACAAACTAGACTAAAATTTACACTACAGGGTGCGAGATGAAACTGCAACACTTGATTTTTTTGCGTTTTAATAACATTTTTTCAACAAATTTATTTAGAATACAACAAATAACAATTACAACAACAAGATTTATTCCAAATGTCCGCCTTTTGCATCCATGCAAAAGGCGGACGCTTCGGAAAATTGTCCTAGTCGCTTCGGAAAGTTGTCCACGATCTTGATCAAAGTTTCCAAAGTGATTTCGTTCCATGCCTTCTTCAAAGCTCGCTTCAAGGATTCCACATTCGGGTGGGGTTTCGCACACGCTTTTTTTTCTAGAATGATCCACACAGAGTAATCCAGAGGGTTCAAATCTGGTGAGTTTGGCGGCCATTCACTGTATCTAGAAACCGCGCAACTTCACGTACTCCTTTTCCATTTTCATGCGCTCTAATTATGGCAGGTCTCAATTCATTCATTTTAACACTAAAAACAAAATTTTAAATGGAATTGGTTGAAAAAAAACATTGAAAACGCAAAAAGTCAAGTGTTGCAGTTTCATCTCGCACCCTGTACTACTAACTAAAATACAACTATGAAGTCGATTCAAAATCGATTATTAGCACGAAGCTGATTGTTCAGAGTTGTCTGTTAACGTTTGAACGACGGAGGTTGTTCTTTTTGCCGATTGTTCCTTTCGACCGGTTGTTCTTCGACCGGATTTTCTTGCACCAAGGTGGGATATAGGTAAAATTGCTTGAAAACTATTTGTTACCAAATGATTTTGCTTATGATCCACTTTGAGCATAATGATTTTAAAAAAATATTTTTTAATAAAGTAATAACAGTTCGGAACAACCGGTCAAAGAACAATCGATAAAAAGAACAACAGTCCATTTACCTTAACGTTCATGTTCTGTTAACGAATTCGATTGACAGCAATCTTGAAAGTTAGGATCTTGAGATATTTTTTACAAAAAGAATTATTGAAAAAGCTGTTAAACTCGCGGAGATATGATTTTTTGAAAATTATGCCTTTTTTCGATTTTTGCACTTTTTTGGAAATAAGGCAAAAATCGAAAAAAAGCATAATTTTCACAAAGTAATCTCTTCGCAGAGCTTTTGAAGCATGTTAATGAGCTTTGTATGTTTCCTAGCGTCGCTAAATTCAATATTAGCATATTTAAGTCATGTTTTACTAACAATAAACGCTTCCATAAACGCATCATCTACGGAAGCGAGATGCCCACCTAATTTAACACATTCTTCATCCGCTTCGAGAAATCCATATGGTTGTGTCATGAATTGAAAACAATATGGGCTATTTGGATAAATTCAATGGGCATGAGAAGATGACATTGATACATTCTAATAAGCAAAGTAGGAATAAATGATAAATAAGAAGCATGCTAAACAAAAATGTTAAAGAAGCGAATTTACCACGCATAGTGCTACAGTGAGAGAAAAATATATGTCACTATAAGGATAGGTCTTTATGCAAAAATATAAAATTAGTGTTTTAAACCCTAAATTATACAGGGTGTTTCAGATGAAATGTACCTATTTTATTTTGACATAG
Source organism: Acrobeloides nanus (assembly GCA_900406225.1). Classification (NCBI taxonomy): domain Eukaryota; kingdom Metazoa; phylum Nematoda; class Chromadorea; order Rhabditida; family Cephalobidae; genus Acrobeloides; species Acrobeloides nanus. The sequence goes on along the minus strand of OZJO01011525.1, from coordinate 31,687 downwards.
CCTTTTTCTGGAAAATGATTTTGAATTTTCGACTTTTGGAAAATAACGAGCTAATTTGTCTATTTTATGCATCTTTCTTTGTTTTTGAAAATCTTGACTTTGGGCATTGAAACGAAAATTTGCTATTTTGTCCTGAAGGAATTTTTTTAAAATTCTTGCGCCAATAGATTTTATACACCAATTTTCCTATCACGAGATATCGAAGTGAAAAGTTGCAAAAAAAAATTCATTATAATTTTGTGATAAATTGTTCGATCCATGTGGGATTCGAGCCCAGCTCGTCCGGGTAAAAGTCAACGACGCTACCAATTGAGCCATGAGCCATGGAGGCTCGACAATGGGCTAACTCAGCTTCATCTCGAACACCTAAGTTAGGCCCGTAGGAAGGCCCGAATTTTGGAGGGACTCCTCCAAAAAACATAAGGGTCCGCCTTATGTATTTTTTTGGCATTCGACCGAAAATAAAAACGTAAGGGGGACCCTTATGTTTTTCCGGCCAATTGGCCTAAAGTAATGACTTTTATCGAATGTAGCGATTTATATATATGAGCAGAAGACCATCCAGAAAATGCGTAGGCATTAGAAAATGTAAACAATACGCATTCTAATCAGGGCGTTGGCATAATTTCGGTATTTGACCGAAACCGGAGCTCCGGGAATTATATCGGGGCTGCTCTCAGGTGATAAATTTAGAAAAATGAGACTTTTGTGCCTGTTAATTAGCCGAATAAACTGTAATGACTTTTATCGAATTAGCTGTTTCCATGAAACCGTCAAACCCTCCAAATAGACCAGATTAGCAAAATAAATCAGCACAAAAGCAAACTACTTTCACGTGTAATCTTACAAAGATTAAAATTTTTTGCATAAACCCAGGGAAGCCAAATAGCATTTGCCGTTAAATTTTGCCTTTTAAAAGAATATGTTTTAACCCTTAAAGAACCATTCGGACAAACATGGTCATGATTTTATTTTTTTTATGAAAACTCGCTAATTTTTAAGAACATTTGCACTTGAAAGCCAGTACTAAAAAGTTAGTTCCACCGAGATATGAATTTTTTTGAAGCACCAAAAAGTCCGCAACAGTGGGAAGAACAAGTTAACTCCTGAAATTCCGGTTACCGCAAATTCTGAAAGATCACCATGACGTTCATATCAATTTTTTTGGAATTTTTGGCCTAGGTGCCTTCCCATAGGAGATATTCCAATTTCGATTTTTAAAAGGTCAAATTCATTCCTTAAATTTCTTAAAAATTTCGAAGAAATGCTATTTCGAGAGATTCATATTTGTTACCACTAAAAGACTTATTTAACCCTGTTTCGATTTCATAATTGTTCAATTTTCATAAACAGAACGAATAAAAAATTCGGGAATTGAACTCCCACACCTTTGATGATTTTTTGTTCTGCAAAAAATAGATAAGTAGCTCATCATTTGCCGTGTAAGACTTATCATTTGCTGCATAAGCAGAATTACAACAATATACCTTGTTTTAGGGCATCATTAAACGATTAGTAATCTTTTTTGATTACACACAAACCTCAAATTACCAACAAAAAGAAATCTAAAAAGAAGAACGAAGAAATTGTGTAGGCGTAATGGTGGACGCAAGGAGTCGTTTTTATGTCTGGCTAACAGAAAACTGATAAATGAAATTATATATAATCATATTAACTTTAGAAGACAAACATAACTTCAATTTTCGTCTACGAGAATGGCCTTTTGTTAAAAAAACTTTTTAAAGTTTTTTATCATAGTCAATCATGTCGAAAAAGAGATACTGCAAATTTGTTTGTTGAACAAAATGATCTGAAAAAAAGCAAAACTTTTTGTTTCTAGAGAGATCAAAAAAATCCCCAGACCAGTGTTGTCTCGTGTACACATGTGTTTGTGTACACATGTATTGTGTACACACGAGCGAAATCTTCGTAGGAATTGAATTTGAATTTATTTCCTTTATAGATTTGTTATTCACGACAAAAGAAAATTTTGGGTCAATGTGTTCAACTCACGAGTACTCATGTGTACACAACACAGTGTGTACACACGTGTACACATGCGTACACGCGTGTACACATGAAAATTTTCGAGAGTTGAACACATTGACTCAAAATTTTCTTTTGTCGTGAATAACAAATCTATAAAGGAAATAAATTCAAATTGGATTCCTACGACGATTTCGCTCGTGTGTACACAACACGTGTACACATGTGTTTGTGTACACGTGTGTTGTGTACACCATGTGTGCACAAACACATGTGTACAGGGGACAACACTGCCCCAGACGTTCAGCTTACAAGGTTCCCATATTTTTTAAGTCCGAAAATTTTAATTTTTCACACCTTATTCGAATACTTTAGGTATGCTTACTTGGTTAGGCGACTCATCATTTCTATTCATATATTTTCTATGGCAACATTGTTTTATTTTATTGACGGTTGCTGTTATGGTCATCTTGGTTCCTAAATTGATCTCTCGTTTCAATAATTCTGCAATTTCTGATTATTTACTTTTTGCCGGTATGTTTCTTTTTAAACTTACCAGGGAGTCGTCACACGGTGGAGTAAAATGAGCAAAAATGGGGGCACTCGATTTTTTGTTGTAAAAAGACTTCCTTCATGCTTAAAGGACCAGTTCGGATTTTGACGGAAATCCAACTATCTAGGGGTTTTTCTATGCGAGAAATCGATTGCGCACATTCCTAGAGTGTGAGACGCTTCCTCGACCCTGAGCGTATTGGATTTCCGGTCCAAATCTGAACTTTTTAAATTATCGCTTTAATACGCTACCCTGAATCAGGGTCAATGAAGAAAAAACTTTTTAAACTTTTAAATTCATGGGCAAACGGACTTTCGATCAAATTTTTTAAAACTTTTTTTTCTAAAATTTTTTACACGCTGGTCTCCATGAAAACATAAACGACGCTTAGCAGTTTTTATGTTTAAAAAAATTAAAAAGCGCCTCTTAGCTCTGAGCATTGGACTTTTGTTATCTGAGAAAGTGTCGAAGTTAAAAAATCATCAATGGATATATTATGTCGGCTTTGGTTTTGCTTTGGTCGGTGTGGTAATCGCTTACTTCTATGGGATTCTTTATGGCTTCATTGTTTTTGCAATTTTAATTATCGTATTGTGCTTAGGTATTTGTTGATTAAAAATTACACTTCGTAAATATTTTTTAAAGGCAAGTTCTTTATTGCTAAAACAGAAGAAAAAACTGTTACATTTCGAGTAAAAAATGGCAATGACGTTGAAGAATTTTCCATCGAAGTTAATTTATTGCCCGACAATTCAGTTCTTAAAAATATTGCCGAAGAACGACGGGGTAATATAAATCTTAAAGTTGAATTTATATTCGTTTTTTAGCGCGTTGGTTCGGCTATGCTAGCTTGGAAGACTTTTCTTATTTCAACCAGATAATCGCATTTCTCAAAACCAACGATTTCGAAGATATTGTCGATGTGAATGGAAAAATTTTGAATAAATATTGCTTCGAAATAGATGTGCTTTATGCGATCTCGAATCAAGCCGATCGACTAAAATTAAAAGTAATTTCTTGCAGAAATGAACAGGATTTTTAACACTCGGAAAACTTCGTGAGAAAATCGCCAAAATGTGAAGGGTCTCCAAAAATGTCAATTCTTGAGTTGCCGGGAACAACTCATAAGGGCCCCTTTTTAAAAATAAATTTTGGTAGATTTTTGTCGTCAATCAATCATTCTAAACAAAAAAAATTTTTAGAATCTTGTGGATTATTGCAAGACGTTGATAAATCGATTAGTATCGGCTGATACTATATTCACTTTTAATGTGGAAGATCAAACAGAGATGAAAATCTTTCAATTACCTCTTGAGAAATTACCAGCGAATTCAGTGTTTCATGAATATATTACAAAGAGAGAAAGTAAGCTTTTTTTCCCAATAGATACTTATATATTTATAATTTTTTTTAATTTTAGTAAATCGTGATGGTAGCATTACTGTCAAAGGAAAATTTCTGTATATTCATTTTATCATGAAATATCTGAAGTATAGATGTTTTGTGCCATTAATAAAAGATGGAAGAATTGTTACCGAGAATGGACAAGTGTTGGAAAACGCCAATTTGGAAGAAAGAGATCTATATTTTATACTATATGAAGCAGGGATGCTGAAACTAGAGGTTCGAGATGCTTAAATTATCAAAGATTTTATATCGATAAATTTTAGGCCTGCCGAATGCATTGTATCAAATTGTTAAATTCTTTGCATATGCGCAATTTACAAGTCATAACAGAATTGCCAGAACGCAATAAAATTATTGCTCAAAAACATGTGAGATTTTATGATAAGGAACCAAAGTCCACAACAACATTTCTAGAAGTGTTGTTGCAGACTTTAGTTACGTGTTCTATAGAATTCTACATTAAAACTTTTTAATAGAAAAAATTAAAAGATCATTCTAAACTTTCAATTAATTTCTAGCCGCTGGTTATTGCAACAATCGGTAAAAAATTGGAAATCTTGACAAAGCAGCAACATTGTATACCTTATGCACTTGCCATTCAAATGTATTTCCGAATGAAGCCTATTTATCCACTTTTCCATTATGTATTGGGTACGAGTTTTTATATTATACAAAAAATCGTAAAAGAAGACTGAGCATAAACAAAGTTATACAAAGCAGCCAGTGGGGGGTAAAAATTTTTTGAAAGTAATATTTTTTTAGATCTTTCCAATGATGGATTCAAAGGTTGCAAGTTCGAATATTTCTTGGGCGGGAAAGAAGTTGGTGTAAGTTTTTTAATAGGCGTTTTTTATATCAAATATAAAATAATTTATACTATCTAGAAGCCTGATATTATTGTGGAAGATTTTGACAACGAGCAATCTCTAAGAAAATGGATCGAATCTCCTAATCAGGTCGTCGATCGGTTAAACGAACTAAATAGTCTCATTTTTAAAAAAGGTAAGAAAATTCATCCGAGTCTTCATATTAAAGGGGGAGGGCCGTTTATTGGAAGTTATCTTCAAAAAAAATTAATTTTATAAAAATGACCCTATTATCCCTAATTTTATGCGGGGAATCGATTGCGTGTATTTTTAACATCTGAAAACGCTTTCCTGACCCTGATTCAGGAAAAAAGTTGGTTTTTGGCTCGAAACTTTCCAATTGTTGAGCCATTCTTTTCATATAGCATTCGATTTGTTGTCTAGTTTCAAATTTATATTTTGGATGAGTTTGAAGATGATTATGAAATAGATCAACTCGCACATATTTGTGATGAGATTGTTAATTTTGATGACTTTTATGAAGATAATATTGACGATGAATAAATTGTTACTTTTTTAGACTCTAAAAGTTACTCGCAAAAAAAGAAATTGGAAAGTTTCGCGCCAAAAAACCAACTTTTTTCTGAACCAGGGTCAGGAAAGCGTTTTCACATGCTAAAAAATGCACGCAATCGATTCCCCGCATAAAATTAGGGGTAATAGTCATTTATAGAAAAAAATTTGTTTGACGATAACTCGCTCTACCCTGCGAATACTGTCACGAAAAAAATCGAAAATCTAAAAAATTCTATTTTTCAAGAGAAAATCAACTTTTCCTATGTAGTTTGATGCGGGGAATCGATTGCGCACGTTTTCGAAGCATAATACGACATCTAGAAATCAAATATGGCAGTTATTGGTCGAAAATCGCATTTTTTGTGAACTATGAACTCAGGGAAGCGTTTTCATAGTTTGGGAATGCGCGCAATCGATTCCCCGCATAAAATTAGGGGTAATAGGGTCATTTTTAGAAAATTAATTTTTTTTGACAATAACTCCCAATAAACGGCCCTCCCCCTTTAATATTATTTTTTAAGTTTGTGGCGAAAATTATTATGTTCCGCCTAAAAACGACGACGAGAGAATCGATCAAGTACCACGTCAAATTATAAAGCTGTTACAAAATCCGATCCACGTGCAAACAAACGAAGGAACTTTAAAAGTCGATGGTATAAATATGGTTACATCCTCTTCGACTGCTTATTCGCCTTTTAAAATGGTAAAAAATGGTTAATTTTTTAAAATAAAATCATGTTGCCACATTGTTATTTTTAAGTTTATTTTAAAAAATAAATTATATGAAAAAATTTTTTTCAAACAGTCAAACTACATTCAAAAATATGTTCATGAAAAGCAGTAACTTTGGGAAAATTCTTTGCTTGGCATTTCGTGCATTCAAAATCGTTGGATGAAGATTTTTTAAGAGGGATAAGTTTCTTAGGCAATTTTATCCGATCCGAATTTGGTATAGAAGTTGCAGAAGACCCCAAAAATCGTATTTTTTTGTACGCCGCACTCTCATAGAAATCTGGATAATTTCCTTGTCAATATCAAATGAATGCATAGTTTGTAACATGGAATCAATTTATTTAGTAACATGGAATCAATTTATCTTGGTGCATAGTTTGTAACATGGAATCAATTTATTTACGTAAAGAGAGTTATATAAACGTTGTTAGAGTTGATTTTTGAAAGTGCGATTTTTTGGTTTTTCCCTGAATCAGGGTCAAGGAAACGTTTTCATGATTCGGGAGTGTGCACAATCGATTCCCCGCCTAGAAAAATCTAAGAATCGACGGTTTTCCCATAAAAATCCGAAACGCAAGCCAATGCTCCAGCTTGTATTTAATAGTTCGAAAATCATCAATGGCTGATCGATGGTAGTGAATAATTTTTAATGCAATCTTTCTTCATAATTCGTGTTGTAGTAGTTTAATGTATAATAAAAGTTCTTGCAAACGCTTAATCATTCTCTCGACCAAATCTACACGGAAGTTTGTCTATCGGATGCGGCGAAGCGGCGCTGCTTGCAGGTGCTGTGTATTCTCTCCCCTATATCTATGCTGGTTATTTATAAAATAAAATAAAGCTTGACAAAAAAATTAATTAAGATTTTTTCAATGAGATGCCATGTTTTGAGTTTTGGTTAATTCATAATAAGCTCCTCGTTTATTTATTAGTTCTGTATGTGTGCCTAAATTAAGTTTTTTAATACCAAACTGTTCCAAATACAGGGGCTAAATGAGATTTCGAACTCGGGATCCAAAGACCCTGGGCTCTGGAACCAATTGAATCCTTGGATCATATGATCCAAGAAACATGGGTCTCAGATCAACTTGTCTCGAAACCTTTGTATTCTTGGCTCCGGTGTCTATAGGTTCTTGATGCATGTATCTTAGATCCCTTAAATTCTGGTACCCCACAAAGTGATGACCCTTTCTAATTCTGACTTACCTTGCTCAATAACAACCCCATTTTTCATGACCACTATACAATCCGCATTTACAATGGTAGACAACCTATGAGCTATAATAATACAAGTTCTGCTTTGACTAGCTCTATCAAGAGCTTCTTGCACAATTTTCTCGCTCTCTGCATCCAAAGCACTTGTTGCCTCATCAAGTAACAAAATTTTTGGATTTCTAATCAATGCTCGCGCTATAGCAATTCTTTGTTTTTGTCCACCGCTAAGTTGGACTCCTTTCTCACCAACACGAGTTTCATACCCTTCTGAGAGGTTGTTTTCGATAAACTTGTCAATATTGGCTATTTTACAGGCTTGTTTGATTTGATTCATAGTGAAAAAAGTTGGACCATAGCCATAGGTTATGTTTTCTTTGATGGAACAGTCGAAGAGGATGGGCTCTTGAGAGACAAGTGCAATTTGAGAGCGAACATGGCTAACGTTCATTTCACGGAGGTTATTGCCATCAATGAGCTAAAAATGGATTAAAAATCTAAAAAATAAATTGTTTTTTTAATCAAATCATAAATTGATGACCTTATGTTTTTTCGGACCTCCGATCATACATGGGTAGCACCACAGGTGGGATTTTCAAAAAAACCCACAACCCTCATTTGGTCCCGTTCCCGATGGGATCGAAAAGTTGGCGATCAAAAAAAAAGTTCTGACCCACATTCTATGTCGTCGTTTCATCAAGCCCCCCCCCAACACACTCCCTTGACCCCGACCCACAACCTCCCTCCCTACCCAGGTGAAAAACCTGGGGTCTGCCCATGTATGCCTCCTATTCGTAAATTTTTCTCGAAATCAATTTTCGAAAATTTGAAGTCTCTAAACCAAAATTTCTATTCTCAAGAATGGGTAAAGATACGAAATCGAAATTTCAATTTCAACGACCTCTAGGAGGGGGTAACCCCTAATATCGGCCAAAAATTCAATTGTTCACAAGTTTTTTAAATTGTCAATTTTTTTATCCGCTTTTATTTTGAAAAAAAACTTACAATTTTACCCCCGAATGGGTCATAAAACCTCTCCAATAGTGATATTACAGTACTTTTTCCACAACCACTTGGTCCAACGATTGCCAAGGTTTGGCCTTGTTTTATTGTTAAATCTAACCCTTTTAGAATTATTGATTCGGGTCTTTCATAATAAGCAAATTGGACGTCTTTTAGTTCAATTGTGCCATTTATAAACTAAATTTTTCGATGGGGACATTTTTTGTTCAGGGTGTTCAATAATCCCGTATTTCAAAACTTCATCAAAAATCGAGTTTACATCCATTTCAGCCGTCTGATGGCTCATTCGAATGCCCACATCAAGCCATTTAAAAAATTATGATTGAAAATGATTCTAATTTCAATTTTTAGCCCAAAAATTACGATTTTTTGAAATTTTTCTTATTTTCAAAACTTTGCCAAAAATCGAGTATAAGATGGATTTCTTCAATTGACGGCAATCTTGAAAATTGGTAAGCTGGGATATTTTTTGCAAAAAGAATTATTAAAAAAGCTCTTAAACTCGCGAAGATATGATTTTTTGAAAATTATACCTTTTTTCGATTTTTGCCTTATTTCCAAAAACGTGCAAAAATCGGAAAAAGGCATAATTTTCAAAAAATCATATCTTCGCGAGTTTAACAGCTTTTTCAATAATTCTTTTTGTAAAAATTTCTTCAGCTTATCAACTTTCAATATTGCCGTCAATCGAAGAAATCCGTCCTATACTCGATTTTTGGCAAAGTTTTGAAAATATGAAAAATTTCATTTCCGGATAACTCGAAGTCGAGTGAATATCAGGATCTGGTACAAATTAAACTCTTACTGGTCTTTGCCCATCATCCATAAGGCTATCGATTTTAGACTTTTCTCGGAGCATTTTAAAAATAATTCCTAAAAATTTATACATTTTTTGTTCAAAACTTTATTTTACCCGCTGCCAATCTAGCTTTTGTATATTCTGGAAAATATGATGCAGCCCATCCAATTGAACCTGTTGTGAAACTCATGGCAAATAGAACTCTAAAATTTTGTGTAAGGAAAAGTTTGACTACAAAGTTCTTACTTCATCACATTCATAGGCTCTAAACTACCGTTTTCGATTAAGTAAAGCCCAAATCTGAATGAAATAGCATACAAAAAATATGTAATCGAGCTACCAAAAGAATAAGTTAATCCCTAAAATTGTTTGGCTCCTTTTCAACAAAAAAAAGAAACTAAAACCTGCATAATAGCTTTAATAATCGAAGTTTTATGTGGAATTTCCAAAAATTTAGAAAATTTTTGGAAAAATTCTTTTTCTAACGTCAACGATTGAACAGTTCGAATGTTTTCGATAGCTTCAAGAGCTAGCTAAATTTTTTGAGCTCGTAAATAACGAAATAATAAAAATTACATGGCCAGCATTTTCGTTCTCCTTTTTGTCCTTTTCATGTCGATTTTCGAAATATTTCACTTCAAGCCATTGTCCTAGACCAGCTAGAGGAAAAATGGCTAGCATGACAATTGCCATTTGCCAACCTGAAAGAAATTTTCTTGAGAATCTACCCGTTTTTGACGAACCTTATTACACAGGAAATCCTCTCCCCTTAAGTTTAGGGTTTGGCTTAGGCCTAAGCTTATTCTTTCTTCTATTGAGGTTGTTAATTGGTACTTAATTGTTTAATTTGTATTTCACTGTATTTTCAAGTTCTCGCAACGAGTTCGCCGTGTGAAAATAGTGAAAGCGAGAGAACACGCTACGAAAGAAGCGTTCAATAGACCATGGCTGGTCAACGCACAAATTCTTAGAATTCTCTCAACAAGTAAAACCAAAGCATGAACCAAACAAAACGGAATAAAAACGGTCCAGCGAAATGCGATTGACATCAACGACTATATAAGTAACCTTTTTGAAGCGCAAGGCCAGTTTATCGAGAGTTGAGGTGCTTTTTCCTCCGTAGCTTCATATCTGCGCTTAACACTTGCAGCCCGTAAACAATTATAATGTTTAGGGTCCTCAAAACATGTTTTGTATCAATTAATGTACGAGTTTCATATTTGTTAATACAATGGAAATCATTTGCTTACCATAATAAAAAGAAAAAGTTATCCCCAAAATTAACGAAACAACAGCTTGAACAACACCACCAAGTCCATTATCAATGGCCTAGAATAGATTTTATTTCAAAAATTATGATTTTTAGAATTTACTGTTTTAACATTAGGGGTATCAGTAGCCAGTCGAGTTGATATTTTTCCACTACTATGTTGTGGCATATCAAAGTAAGCAATGTCCATTCGCATGATATTTTTGAATAAGTTTGATCTTAATCTTTTGGTCATCCGTTCTGATGTAAGAGCAAAGAAAAATATCTAAAATTTAGATCATGATTCAAGACGCACATGATTAAAAATTCGAAAAAATACAAGCTCTAAAACTTGTCATCGGCCAAATGTGGAGAGGCTGTTTTTTGAATTTGTCCCTCTCCACTAAAGCATTTTTTCTTACACCATAAACACCCGAAACACGGTAAAATTAATTGCTGGAGGGGGGAGGAGTAGTCTAAAAACAAAAATTTACACTCAAAAACATAGTGGTTCCTTGAAAAATACCAATAGCCACAAACATCAAGGCCCAAAAATGCCCTTCATGTTTAAGTTTATTCGTGTCGGTTATTGAAAAGACCTAAAAATTCTTCATCTTTTATTTTTTTACTTCGAATATTTTTACTTCAATAATTTGTGTAAAGAACAGCGAAAAGGCCAAGAAGACAAAGCCCGATAATGCTGATGCGATTAAGGCGAGTATTAAATATTTCCATTCTGGTCTAGCGTACAATAAAATTTTTCTGAAGCCTTGTCTTTTACCGCCTTCTTTTTCTAACTCTAAAAGTCGTTAAAAGTAAACTAGGTAGATCAGAGAATAAAGGTGTTCTTGAGTTCTATGACCCACCACCAACAATAACAAGTTATAAACCTTTTCCCTCTCATAGTCATGTAAGAAGGGTTATAGATCTCAGACAAATCAGTGAACAAGGATGATTATGAGTTCTTTCTTTCCACCCCTCCTCCATTAAATTAGGAAGGATCATTCATAGGCCCGCTCACTAATATGTGGAGGGTCATATACTGTATCCCACCAACTTATGGGGGGGAGGGGTCTTAAATATATCCCTCTAATATGTTCCCTTACCAACCCCAATTTTGTTGTAAATTTTGGAGCTACTGCACTTTAAAGTAGGATCGTAAGTCGAAATTAGAAAAATGTCAGAATTTGAACTTTTTTCATAAAAAGTGATGTTCTACAAAGTTATTCGCCATGATCTCAGGAATTCAATGAGCTATCTCTCAGCCCAACTGGATTTAAATTGACCGAGATATGGCCTTAAAACAAAAAATACGGGAAAAATACATTTAAGTCAATATCGCGGTTAATTTAAATCCAGTTGAGTTGAGAGATAGCTCGTTGAATTCCTGAGATCACAGCGAACAATTTTGTAGAACATCACTTATTACAAAAAAATCTAGAGTTCTGGCATTTTTCTAACTTCAACTTACGATCCTGTAAGTGACTACTTTAAAGTGCAGTAGCTCCTAAATTTTGATTCTATGGATTTGTATGACCTTCTCTTAATCGTTCCTTTTCCGATTTTTCATCTTCTTGGCTTTCTTTTTCTTTCTTCTTGATGCTAACTTCTTGATCAATAGAAATCATCCTTATAAAAGGATTCCTCGGCGTTGAAACACTCGGAGATCTGGCTGATTTTGTTGAAAAAGTTGAAGCCTGTCGAGCATAAGTTACTCGAGTTGGAACTAAAATGTGTCATTTTCGAAAAAATTAATTTTTGATCCGACCTTCTTCTTTGATGTCAGTAAAAACTTGGGCATTTACCAAATCATTATAAAAGCCTTTCTTTCGTATCAGCTCTTTATGTGTACCAGATTCAATAATTTCTCCATTTTTCAAGGCAATAATTTTATCCGCATTTTTAATGGTTGAAAGTCGGTGGGCAATAATGATTGTAGTGCGATTTGTTTTGGCCTATAACAACTTGGCATCAAAATCTATAAAGCCATGTCAGGCTCAGAGATTCAGGGAATGTGAAAATTTTGACAAAAAATTGCCAAATATTAAAAATTTTTACTTTCTCCAAAGCTTGTTGCACAATATGTTCACTTTCAGCATCCAAAGCACTTGTTGCTTCATCGAGCAACAAAATTTTTGGATCTTTAACTAGCGCTCTTGCTATAGCAATTCTTTGTTTTTGTCCACCGGAAAGTTGTACTCCTCTCTCGCCGACTACTGTCTTGTAGCCCTAAAAAGCTCGCTTTTTGTTTATAAAAATATATATCGTATACTTCAGGTAACTGTGAGATAAAATTTTCAATATTTGCCAATCGACAAGCGGCTCGTAATTCTTGGTCGTTAATGTTAGCGTTACCAAATTTGATATTTTCTTCAATCGAACAATCGAATAATATAGGCTCTTGGCTAACTAGCCCGATTTGTTTTCGTAAAAATTCGATGTTCAGATTTGAAATTTCAATGTCATCGATGAGAATCTGTAAAAATTTTTTGGTAAGCACCCTTTTTTGGACAGGGGACAGTTTTTAACTGGGTGTCCTCATTTTGGAAACGATGCCCCATTTCCTCTTCAAATTGGGGATAGGTTGTATTTTATGACATTTTTTGTCATTAAAAACATACAGCTCCACTAGAAGGATTATAATAGCGTAACAACAATTGCATAATAGTGCTCTTTCCACACCCACTAGATCCAACAAGCGCTATAGACTGCCCAGGTTGCACTTCAAAAGAAATTCCCTTCAAGATATCTATTTTTGGTCTTGAGGGATAAGAAAATTTGACATCCTTTAATGAAATTTTTCCAATAATTTTATCTGGCTTTATCCCGTCAGATGAATAGGAGTCGATTTCTGGTTGCTAAAAATATTTTTCATGAAACAATTTTCAAGTTAATAAATCTACTCGTTCGATAATTTCAAAAATTGCAGCGGCAGAGCCACGTGCCTTGCCCAATGTCGAAAAGTGTACCCCTACACCTCCTAAAGCCATCGAGCCCATCATAACACAAAAGAATACCTGAAAACAAACAATGATTTAAATTATTTTTGAAGTAAAATTTTTACGATGAGTATAGTCTCGGGTTTCACACTTCCATCGGCTACAAAATCTACACCAATCCAAAATGCCAATGCATAACTTCCAAAAATGATTATAAATATTGCTAGCAAGCCAATGCCAGCATAAACGCTTTTGATTATGCCATCTTTTTTGACAGCTTCTAGTGCTTTTTCATATCTAAAAACCAGAATCTAGATCTTACATGAAAAGTGTTATGGTGTAGCCCCTAAGGTGTCTCATCCAGTGTCAGCTGTTGTGAGCTGGCTTAGGCAAGCCCACTCGATCTTGTCTCTGCTGCAATTCCGCTAGCATATAGCCTCACAAGTGATCGCTTATTATGTAATCTCTTTGTATTAGTAGTGCCTTTAGTTGCTTATAATAAACTATATATAATCCCAAACTACAAGGCAGCATATACAAGGGCCACATTTTGAGGTCTCATGGAGATTCTGGAGCCCTAAGGATGCGCGCTATCAGTCGTGCGCGCTCGGCATACATTAGATGCGGTGTTAGCAGTTGTGCCGTCACAACTTAGCAGTGGCACAACGTTAGCATTGTCGGCACAACGTTAGCAGTTGTGCCTTGCGTTGTAAAACTGCGGCACAACTGATAGCGCGCACCCTAACCGCCCGGAATCTAAGAAGGTCTTGTGTGCTGTTGCCCAGCATTGTCATTAAGTTAATTTTTTGCTTCACTCGGAGTGAAATCACTTCACTCCGAGTGAAGTAATGTTTTAATTCACAAAGCTTTCCTCTTTGATAAGTTCGACAGAAAGCCAGACAACAAAGAAATTTTAGTTAAAGGGGGGGGGGGGTAAAATTACGGTACGTTGAAGGCCAAAAAAAATCTGTTTTTGAATTTTTGCAAAAAATGATCCTACTACCCCTAATTTTATGCGAAAAATCGATTGCGCGCATTCCCGAAGCTTGAAAATGCTTCCCTGACCCTGAATCAGGGAAATAAAGGTGTGTATTGAAGCGAAAATATGAAAATTTTAGATTTCTCTTCTAAAAACCGACTTTTTATACTAATTTCTAGGCGGGGAATCGATTGCGCGCATTCCCGAAGCTTGAAAATGCTTCCTTGACCCTGATTCAGTGAAATAAAAGTGTGTATTGAAGAGAAAATATTTCGCTTCAATACACACTCTTATTTCCCTGAATCAGGGTCAAGGAAGCATTTTCAAGCTTCGGGAATGCGCGCAATCGATTTTTCGCATACAATTAGGGGAAGTAGGGTCATTTTTTGCAAAAATCCAAAAAAAAATTTTTTCGCCTTCAACGTACCGCAATTTTACCCCCCCCCCTTTAAAAAAATAATAATAAATTTCTTTGTTGTCTGGCTTTTTGTCGAACTTATCAAAGAGAAAAAATTTAGTGAACTAAAAATTCATTTCACTCGGAGTGAAGTGATTTCATTCCGAGTGAAGAACGTAAAAGTATACCTATCACATTCATTCTTTACGCCATTAAAGGCCACAACCGTTCTTATCGAAGTTAAAGCTTCTTCTGCAATTGCACTAGCTTTTGCTACTTTTTCAGATTCACTAGCAGTGATTTTAGCAATAAATTTTGACATAAATAATCCACACGCTAGCATAATTGGTGCTAATGACATCATGATTAAAGTAAGCTTCCAATCATAGACAAAAGCTATAGCAAAGCCACCGATAAATTGTGCCAAACTTTGGAGCAGCATGCCTACTTTGTCTCCAGTGCCCTCTTTTACACGTTCGAGGTTGCTAAAAAGTCAAACTAGACTTATAAAAGTCAATTCAGAAAATTTTTTAGTCAAAAAATGAAAAAATT
Organism: Acrobeloides nanus; assembly: GCA_900406225.1. NCBI lineage: Eukaryota > Metazoa > Nematoda > Chromadorea > Rhabditida > Cephalobidae > Acrobeloides > Acrobeloides nanus. The sequence goes on along the minus strand of OZJO01011525.1, from coordinate 16,477 downwards.
GGCATCACATTTTTTGGCGATTTCAGCCAGGGTCGATCTGGGTAAATAAAAGTTGATGTTTTTTAAAATTTTTTGAAATTGGACAAAAGTTTTCGGACTCGACCGAGATTCGAACCCGGACTTCCTGGCTACCGTCCAAGAGCACTACCATTGTGCTATACCGAGACCTATAACTGATGTCCGTTAATTAATCCAATTAACGGGCATCATTTGTAGGTCTCGGTATAGCACAATGGTAGTGCTCTTGGACGGTAGCCAGGAGGTCCGGGTTCGAATCTCGGTCGAGTCCAAAAACTTTTGTCCAATTTCAAAAAATTACTTATATTTCCACGTTCTCGGCGTGGTTTAATCCGAGCTCCATAAATTTACAAAAAAAATTGTTTTTTTATTAATTCTTTACTTTGCAACAATAAAACCTTACTCAAACATTTTGCTTGTTAAAGTGCCACTATTGTTTTGATCAAACCAGGAAATATCTTGATGCAATACAGCTTTGAAAAAGCCTTTCCTCATACGATGAATCATGTTCTCACTGGATATGAGAAAACATATCACCTAAAAAATACAGGTTGACTCAAAAAATCCCTTACTTTTGCGATTTTTGAGTAACTTTTCCAAATATTCAATTTTTCAAATTTTCTCCAAAATGATCCTATAGGGGGTTTTATATGAGAGAAATCGATTGACAAACCTTGAAAATGCTTCTCTGACCTTGATTCAAGGTTTTGAAGAAAAATAGGCTATTTTAAGGGCTGGGAGGCGTTTTCAAGGTTCGTCAATGTTCGCAATCGATTTCTCGCATAGAAATACCCATATAGGATAATTTCGGAGAAAATTGAAAATTTTTTAAAAATTAAGGTGTTTTGGGATACACTGTGCTTTTGTTTTATAAATTGTTCAATTTTCTACCTGAGTAGCAGTAGAGAAAAACATAATTATGCCAATATATAAATATCTATAGCAATTTTCGATAACGCTTTCTTTAAAATCGTACATGGAATAAGTAAAGGAAAAAGGTATCGTTTCATTGTTGCCTAGGTCAACTAAAAAATAAAATATACAGTATGCGTGGGCAAGGGGTTGGGAGCCTCCTCCCCCAACCCATTCATTCATCTTCTAAAAATTGGTTAAAAATAAGGGGATTTGCCCGTCCATACCAAGGGTTATCCCCTCATTTGGTCAGCTGATGAAAGGTGATCCTTGTTGGATGCTCTCTCCTCACCATCTTGTCGATGTATGATATAGTGATGTTCAAAGTGAGAATGATAAAAAGGTGTGATAAATAATAAGATAACAAATTTTGATAACAGTGATAACAATTTTTGTAATAACGTTATCATACCATGTGATAAGTGATGGCGTTATCACATGGAGTGATAACGTTATCACAGAAATCGTGATCACAGTGATAATGTTATCACATTAAACCTATTATCACATCATACATATCCAATGGGGAGGGGGGGGGGACGGTCCACCCCATCACCCACCCATCCACCCACCAGACATTGGTGGGTGGGTGTCCCCCCCAATTTTAGGCTAAAATTTGTAAAAATTATATAATTTTTGAGCCAATTTTTTACTTAAAAAAATCAGTTTTTATCCTATTTTGAGCTCCAAATCGACTTTGAATCCAATTTTTAACATTTTTCAAAAATTTTCGAATAAAAAAAATCGTTTAAAAAATTACGTCTCCCCTTATCCCCCCCTAATTGGTCATCCACTCACCCTCCCTCCAGGCAAGTGTCCGCCCCCTACTGGATATGTACGTTTCAGAACATGCCATAAAAACAAAAAATGCTCCATTTTTATTAAATTTCTGAATATCACAAAAATGGCAACTTTTTTCCCCGATCGGACTAGTCCTTTAAGTGATCCTTACATATAGTAGTTGTTGTAGCTGCAGGAGTAGTCGCCAAAGCAGTTGTATCTCAAAATAATATATATCCTACATAGATAAAATTTTTCGCTATTGACAAACTTTTCCAAAAGTAGTTTTCTTTTTGGACAGGTCGATCAATAACTGTAGACAACTATACACAAAAATCTTCTGCACTTCCCATTGAATCAGTGTATTGAAACGAAAAGTCAGACATCATATAATTCAAAAATACGATATTTTAGCGGCTGGTTTTGTGTGTAGTTTTTAGTCATGTCGGCGTTATAATTCAAATTTGATTTAAAGAAAATTGTTTCGAGTTATTGAAACGAAAACGTGAATCAGGGTAGAAAGGGGATTCGTTTCGAGAGCGCCCCCCCCAAAAAACGGAAAACGTGTCGAATTACAACTAATTAAGCGTATTTAAAAAATTTAAAATTCAGAGTTTTCGTGTCAATACTCCGACTAATTCAAACGAGGTCGAGAATTTTAGCGTCTCGAATTAGTTGTAATTCAAGACGTTTTTTAGTGTCTCGACCACCTGTTCAAGACGGTTAGCGCGCAGCCTAAGATATACCGAATTGAATGCCTTAAAAAATTACTTGGTACCGCTGGATCATGTAACACTGGTGCAAGTGGATCGTAGGGATAGTTGCACATGGATTGCCCACATACACATAGCTCGTCCTCGTCTTGTCTTTTAGTACAACCCATGTTTAACGTGCCCATCCAAGGAGAAGCACAATAAGATCGAGGGTTTATAGATTTTCCTAAAAAAGGAGCGAATAAAATCACCAACACGACCACACAAGGATGGGCTACAAAAGTATAAATACAGTCAAACTCGATTTAGTAACATCCTTCCTCTAATTCGATTTAGTGACCCCTCCCTGGGGGTGTCACTAAATCGAGAGTTGGCTGTACGAAATTTTTAAAATTAACGATTACTAGTGAGACAGTAATTGCCTTGACAAGTCGTCGTCCCATCACAAGTAATATTGATTTCGGACGCACCCAAATTCGCATCTTCTCCTTCGACAGTCCCACATTCAAAACAAGTGAGTGGATTCACTAATACAGGTCCAACTGGTGATGTTGTACTGAATATGGAAAATGTGTTCCTTTAAAACATCCACCCAATTTAAAAGGCACCTGTTTAACTTTGTCATAAGTTGCTTCCCTAGTAAGCTAGGGCTATTACAAAAGTCTGCCCCACAAGCACAAGTAGCATAAGTGCCATTGTAACCTGATAGATTACCACGAGCACATTGTTGCCCATTTAACTGGTCGTACAAACTTGATGAATTATCGTTTGCACATGTAGAATTCCATTGGCCATTAGTATTAATAGCTAAATTTTTGGAACTAGTATCGATTAGTTATCCCACTGAGCGTGAAATTTTGAAAATAAAAACTTTTTTATCATCTGGAATTGACCCCCCAAGGAGTAATTTTATATGGGCAATCCGAATTTCACAAAAGTCTCTGGATTTTTAGAAAGGGGCTTAGTTTTCCGATAAATATACTGCATACCGTACACATTCTTATAAAAAAATGGCCACATTGTTACAAGAATCACATGCCATACGTCATATAAATAGCCATTTCTTGATTCGGAGAAAGATTTTCAAGTCTTTGAAATATGAAATTCGGATTCCCCGCATAAAATTACCCCTAGAGGCATCAATTCCAGATAATGAAAAAAATATTTTTAGAAAAATTTCACGTTTAATGGGATACCTAGACAATACTAGTTCCAATTTTTAAATAAATTAGCATGAAAACAACCCAGTGATTATTCTATTTTGAGCTATACTCGTAACATGGAAATTTAAAATTATCACCTGAATATGGGTTTTGCCTATGTTCTCTCAAAAAAAGTGGCGAGTCGAGTTCTTTTATATATGCTGTAAACTCGCAAAATCAAGGGTGCCTTAGGCTAAGCTTAAGACCTAAACCTAAGCCAAAGCCTTTTTTTAGCTTGGGGGGGGGGGATTCTGCATAAATTTATACAGAATCCCCCCCCCCAGGGGGGATAGTGCATAAATACCGTTCTTTTCATAATTTTTCACCCCGCTGCGCGCGGGGGCCAAAATTACAACCTGATTCCCTGCTGATTACTATAAAGCTATCACCGTCAATAACTTACTCATGATACAAGCTTCTCCATAACAAACCGAATTAAAATTACAAGAACTGCCTTGTGTTGAAGTTATTCCATAGCAAATGTAGCAAAAAACACCTGCATTTATAAGAGTAGTTCTTGAAGATAGTAAGATTAAAAATAGAACATATCTGCATAATGACATTTAAGGCGATTGCATCAATAAAATCTTAAAGGAGGGCCTAAAAAATCTTAAAGGATGGTATCCAAATCATGCCTAATCTCCGAAAAAAAATTTTTGTAAAAAGTCGTGGAAAAAGTAGCTAATACGGTCCAGACTTAAATTAGAAAAATTTCGGCGCTTTTTACTTTGGCCTTGGGAATCACGTTAAGTGGCCGGCCATGGCCCCACTCCAAGTTCAGTAGCTCCAAAATTTTTTCGAAGATCAGGCCATGATTTGGGCCCCCTTTAATGGTTTTCTTTTACAATTGTTAGTAACGAAAAATAATCGATTGATAGATTAAACAGGATTACTTGTAAAAATTGAACGCGAGGTATCAACATCAATGCACCTCATAAATAAAACTAATCTCGCCTCATTTGTAAGTGAGAAATAATTAGATGTATGTCAACCATAGTGCACTAAATTCAATTGAGTGAGAAATGGCATAAATTTTTTCTCCCACAATCATGTGCCACAATTTATTTTTTTCTCACACAATATTTTTTTTGAAGTAGAAGATAAATCCAACATTATTTCAATAAAATTTGAGCGTTTACAACGTTGTTTATACAGGGGATGTAAAAGTCCTCGCGTAAGGGGCAGTATATCCTCGTCTAAGGGGCAAAAGTCCTCGCCAAGGGGGTAAAAGGTCCTCCAAGGGGGCAAAAGTTCTAAAAATTGATTGTTATAGCGCTAGTTAGCACTATAACAATCAATTTTTCTTTGGCGAGAACTTTTGCACCCCCTCACGGTTTACTCTCGTGAGAAAGCACGATAACAAAAAAGAAAATTTCTTTTTTGTTATCGTTCTTTCTCACAGCAGAGTAAACCGTGAAAAAAAGTTGAAACACCCCCAAAAACGCTATAAAATCATCCAGAAACTTGTTCTGGAGGGGGGGGGGGTTTCTATGGCCGCGGCTACAGTTCATTCGCAGGGCTGCACATCGGCCAATATGTAGTTGAACGCTTTCGGCGTTTTTTTGCAAACAAACTCATGAATAACAATGAAGATGAAGAAGTTGTTATCAGTACGAACGACCGGGATAAGAATGAAGGATAAAAACTCTGAGATTGGGTGTATTGTTGTGTACAAAACAAACTTGTTTGTTTTTATTGAACTATACAAGGGGGGAGGCAAAAGTCTTGGCATTGTCAAAAACGCTGAAAAGGTGTTTTCTCGTCCAGAATTACCGAGAAAACACGTTTTTGAAATGTTAAAACTTTTGCCCCCTTGGCGAGGACTTCTTGCCCATTAGAGGAGGCTATACCGCCCCTTACAAGTAAAGGTTCTCATGTTGATATCTTCGATTTCGCCCAAACATATGCCAATTTTTTACCCATGGTGGGAGTACTAAGGGTGCGCGCTATCAGTCGTGCCGCGCGCGGCACAACTGATAGCGCGCACCCTAAAAAACCGCAAACAAGTTTTCCGACCGACACTCCTATGGGGAGATAGAGCCCAAAATGTGGTTTTGGGGTCAAAAATTTCGGGCATAAGGGGACCAAGGCAATTTTTTCGAGTTTTTAAAAAAAATTCGAAAATCATATTAATTCCTCTGGCGCAAAAATTTTTTATTGAAAAACACTCATTTTTAAGCGGAAAACGCTCAGAAATTTTCGATTTTCGACGAAAATTTGGTTGAAATCCTTGAGTCAATGCAATAACCAGCGCCGCAGGCGAAAATTTTTTTTGAAAAATGCTCAGAAAAGACTAATTTTTGGTTTAAAAAATATCAAATTTGGGGATTTTTTGTTGAAAAATGGAAAACAATTGGACAATTTTGGTGAAAAACTTCCCGGGTTCCCCTAGCTAGGTCACTGCAACGCAAATAAGCGTTTTATCAAGTTTTTTGGGGTGCCTCAAGTTTTTGCACACTTTACTCTGCCATGTTTCTGTTCCTTGTTTTGATAAATTTTTACAAAAGAGTTACAGCATCTTCGAAACATCAAATAAGCCTTGTATGACCAATTTTGCTATAATACACCAATCTTTTTTTTAAGATCAGAGAAGCGTTTTCAAGCGTCCGAATTGCGCACAATCGATTTTCCGCATAAAATTACACCTCCAGAAAGATCATTTTCACGGAGAAAATCTAAACATTTTCGATATTCGCTTCAATATCACATCTATTTTCCTAAATCATGATCAGGGATGTATTCGATAATTGTTATTTACTTTATTATTCATAAAATTCAAATATTGAAACGAATACTTTTTAATAAAATGCCACTCAATTTGTTCGTACGACTCATGAAACGGTCTTTGTTGTGCGAAACAGATTTCATTTTATTGCGTCAGCTTCATATAACACAACTTTAAAGCACTGAAATCTATTTTATTGTAAAGATCCGCATGTCTTCAGCTAAAGAATTGTCTTCCGAGAAAACTGCACTTCAAAGTCAGATTAAAGAACTGGGTGACCAAATCCGTGTGTTAAAAACAGAGAAAGCTAATCCTGATGTGGTATGATCATTTTTATATGGGATGGGTGATGTGAAAGAGGGAACCGATCAAAAAATTGAAGGGGAGGGCTAATTGAGGCGAGTTATCACAGCCACGTAGCTAGGGGGACAATCCGGACAATTGCACCCCCCCCCATACCCGAAAAATGATCTTGAAAATTTTAAGAATTCCGGCCGAAAGCCGGAAAATTGTCAATTAAAAATGCGTTTTTTTCGAAATTGCCCACATTTTCTTGAAGAATCGGCTATGAAAACTCCAAATCTGAACGAGTTTTTTAGAAATTCGTCAAAAAATTTTAGAATACGCCCACTGTATAGCCCACAGAGGGGGTATTCTAAATAAGTGTCCGAAGTAAAAAATAAATCTATATTTATGAGATACTTGCTTTAGAAATTTTAAGTACCATTTCTAGTTCTTTTCATTGTATAAAATTGGTTTTTAGTAATTTAAAAACGATGATGCTTCAAATCCCCCGAATCGCCCCCTTATTATTTGCTTCAACTAGTTCAGCACAAGTCACGTGCTTAGCTCATTTTTCTGTTGTATATGATCATAGAAGCGGGCGAAAGGTGGAGTTTGAGTATCATCGAAAAAATCAAAACTCATTTGCCTTTTTAGGTCAAAGAACAAGTTGCAAAATTGCAAGCACTTAAGGCACAGCTTGGCGATGATTTTAAGATGGTGTTGAAAACACCGAAAGGTATTCGTTAGTTAGAAAACCAAAAAAAGTCGAAACCGATTGCCCAAAAACCAGAACCGCAAGTTTGATTTTTGAGATAAAATTGAGATTCAATTTTTAAAGATAAAATTTGATTTTGAGCGAAACTTTAATTTTTGAGCAAAAATTCAATTTCTAAGCAAAAATTCGATTTTGAGAAATTCAATTTTTGAGAAAAATCGAAAAAAGTCGAAACCAAAACCGATTGCCCAAAAATCGAAACCGATCCATTTTCTATCGGTTTCCTAACTCTAGTATTCGTTTGATAATTTTGCAAGACTTGAAAAAATTTAGGCACTCGTGATTATGGTCCTAAAGCGATGGCTATTCGAGAGAAAGTGTTGAAAATAATCACCGAAACGTTTAAACGTCATGGCGCTGAAACGATTGATACTCCGGTGTTCGAATTAAGAGACGTTTTATTGGGAAAATATGGTGAGGAAGGTGGAAAACTTGTTTTTGATTTATCAGATCAAGGCGGTGAATTATGTTCATTGCGATATGATTTAACGGTAAGTCATTCTTTTACCATGTTGCTAACAGAGATCGGAAAAACCCAAAATTTGAGGGTCAAATTTTTGTTGATCAAATCGCCAAAATTTTGGGTCTACATAAAAACCTAAAAATGAGGCAAAATTGGGTTGGTCAAATTTTTTAAAACAATTTTACCGTGTCAAATTTCCTGAACTCTAACTATTCGTTTCAATACTCGCTTCTTCATCAATTCAGGATTGCTGACTTATTCAATGAATCCTAATTATTGAAGCAAATTTCGGTCTATGCCAAGACCCAAATTTTTGTTGAGCCACTTTTCCGATCTTCTGTAGTTTCTAACATGTGAGACTGAACGTTTTCAACTTTTCAGGTTCCATTTGCTCGTTATGTGGCTATGAACAAGATCTCCAATATCAAGCGATATCATATAGCAAAGGTTTATAGACGTGATCAGCCTGTGATGACTAAAGGCCGTTATAGAGAATTCTATCAATGTGTATGTGTTTATCGTTGTTAATTTATATTTTGAATTTTCAGGATTTTGACATTGCTGGTCAATACGATTTGATGTTACCTGAAGCGGAATGCCTTAAGGTTGTGGATGAAGTATTGAATTCTCTCAATTTAGGCGAATTTTATACTAAGGTAAAAGATTCTTTAACTATTTTACTTTTAATTTATTTTTTCTTTTTAGTTGAATCATCGACTTCTCTTGGAAGGAATATTTTCCATTTGTGGAATTAAGCAGTCCGATTTTAAGACGGTTTGCTCATCGGTTGATAAACTTGACAAAGCACCTTGGCTTGAAGTTCGTGCAGAATTGGTGAACGATAAGCATATTGATGAAAAGGCTGTTGATGCCTTGGAATATTATGTTCGGTTGAGAGGTATATAGTTGTATATGAGAGGTATATACTAAAATAGGCCATTTTTTCACCAAAAAAGCCCAAAATTTGGCAAATTTTCATCAAAAATTGTAAATTTCCGTGCATTTTCAGCTTAAAAATAAACACTCTCAAAAAAATTTTTTTCGCTGTTTTTTTGTAAAAAATTTGACCAAAAAATGCGACTAAAAAAAGTCGCCTAAAATTTTACCTTCGAAATTTTTTCTGGATACGCTCCTGGTAGTAGGATTTGAATTTTTTACATCTCTTTTTTTAGAAAACAATGCTTCTTTGGGGAGTGTAGAACTCTTAGATCTATTATTAGAAGACGAGAAAGCCGGCTCGAATAAGCAAATCAAACAAGCAGTAGATGAGCTGAAAATTCTATTTGAATATTTGGAAATATATGGCGTTTCAACCCGAGTCTTATTTGATCCTTCATTAGCCAGAGGCCTCGATTATTATACTGGTGCTATTTATGAGACTGTTATGAAAGGTATTGTGTAGATCTTGAAATTTTCATACATCCCACTTTTTTCTTCTAGATTTTTCTTTCAATGCATTCACGAATACGGATTCAACTAATCCTGAAGACCACGTTACTGTAGGCTCTGTTGCGGCTGGTGGGAGATACGATAAATTGGTGGGAATGTTCCTTGAAAGTGCTGGTAAGAAGAAAGCTGACGATGTTCCGTGTGTGGGCATTTCATTTGGTATTGAACGCCTATTCAGCATTATGGAAATGAAGGAAGAGGTGAGGAATGGTTGAAGCTACTGTCGGTTCTTATACCCCATTGAATATGGTGTCTAAAATAGAAAAATTGTATTTTTCGAAAATTTCTCAAAAATGATCCTATTAGGGCTAATTTTATGCGGAAAACACAAAAAATGAAACGTGTTTTTACTCAAAAAATAACATCAGCAACGTGTTTTCTGCATAAAATTACCCCTACAGGAGCTATTTTTAGGCAAAAAACTTTTAAAAATTTCATTACCATGATTTTGGTCCTCTATTCCGAAATGTACTAGCAATAACAACAAAAATTGTTCGACCAAAAAAGGTCGCCAAATCAAAAAACTTGTTGGGGTTTGCCTCGCTCATCCCTGAAGCATAGATACGTCCTGAAAGTTATTTATAAATTTAGTCGGAAAAATCAGCTGGCCGAACCAATGAAACTGAAGTCTATGTCGCTTCTGCTCAAAAAGGTCTTCTCAAGGAACGAATGAAACTGTGCCGTATATTATGGGATGCTGGAATTAAGTCAGAGTTTGCATACAAGGCGAATCCGAAAATGCTGAACCAACTTCAATATTGTGAGGACAGGGTGATTCCTTGGGTTGTTATTGTGGGTGAACGGGAATTGAAGGAAGGAGTAGTAAAGCTCAGGAATGTTGTTTCTAGAGAAGAAACGGTATGGAATTTTTAGGTGTTTTTTATATTATCTGTTATAATTTTTTAGGACATACCGTATGACGAAATTGTCAATGAACTACAAAATCGCCTATCTTAAATAATTCCTGTTGTTTCTATTATAAAGTATTTGTTAATTTTTGTTTTTATGTTATGATATAAAAATAAATGCTTTAAATTTTTTGTTTATTTGATCATGATCAAGGAGAAGGAACGATGGAGCCGATGAACTATGAAGAAATTCTAGAAGTTGGAACAGAAGCCGAAGAACCGTTAGGTGATACCCTTAGCCTTTCGTTCAGTCGCACGCTTTGTATGGCCCTGATCAGGGAAGTTTGAGTTTTTGTTGCACAATGGAAAATTCAAAATCGTTGAGCTGGAATTTCGCCCCAACCTTTACACCTTCTTCCACCCCGACTCCAATATGTGTGGGCTTTTATTATTACATGAATTATTCACACGATAATTTCACTCGCTTCCAAATTTATCCCCCACATGGATGTCGGCGCTTTAGAACTGAAGAGCTAAACTATTCAACCATATTCGTCTATTTTCAGGATTTACGGCAAATTTATCCATGGTGATTATTCGAGATATAGTTTTCCAAGAAAAAGTACACATTTTCACCAACTAGGACATTTACTACATAATTGTTCCGCCCCTCTTTTTGACACCTGTAGCAAATGATTCCGGAACTCCGTGCTCAGATCCATTTAATGGGAGTTTAACAATAATGTTGTTTTAAGGACGTCGCCTTTCGCCCATTCTCTCTAGCACGGACTGTCACTTTTGGCCGCTCTAGGCGATCCATCACTTGGTCTTGTTTAACATGGCGTTTAACATTCAAGAGAGACAAGCACAACCATAAGTTTTGTTTAGACGATTGGAGATTGAGAATGATTCATTCGATTATTATTAGCAACAGCTAGCTGATTGGAATTTTTGTGGGCCTAATTTTTAAGATTTGTTATTTATTCAATGTGGCGCATATCAAGAATCTAAGGGGGGATCTCAAAAAAATTCAAAAGGCAATCTCAAAAATTTTTTGGTCAACACTCTCTGCTTGTCAAAAAATTTTTGCGTATTTTGTTTACTTGCAACATTTCAACGTAGAAAAACGTGTCCTTAAATGAATTTTTTTCAAAATTTGTTCATATTCTGAAAGAGCATCATCGACTTTACTTATCTACAAAAAAACTTGAAAAAATTATTTGAAATTTTCGAGTTATACCAGTTTGAAAATGACATCTTCTTCGAGGCAAAATCAATACATCACCAATGGAAATCGAACCATCGACCTTTTATCCCAGAGACGGGTGCACTACTACTGAGCCATTTAGGACAACATTTGGGATTTTAAAAATTTATATAAGTAATTTATGATTTTTTAATTTTTCAATTTTTTCTGTAAAAAATAGTTAAAAATTGGCCCTTTCAGAATATGAAAAAATTCATTTTCTAATAACATGTTTTCTAATAATACGTTGAAATGTCATTCAATATCGTTTGTTAGGGCCGCCACTAATTCGTTCGGAAATTTTTGACTACACTAATTTATCACTAATAACATCACTAATTCCGTTCGGACACATCACTAATAGGCGTTCAGACGTGTTCAGAAACGTTCTGACGCATTCGGAAACGTTCGAACGAGCGCCCGAACGCATCCGGACGTTTCCGAACGCATCCGAACGTTTCTGAATGCGTCCGAACGCCTATTAGTGATGTTTCCAAACGCAATTAGTGAACTAAAGTTCGTTCGGGAGCCGTACTTGTAGCACGCGAATTTCGAAAAGTTGTCCGAACGTATTAGTGGTGGCCCTTACAAACATATTTTTGGGAGGTGATAAAAAGATGAATGCCATTTGCAAGGAAAACTTTGCTCATCAATTGGCTATTATCTGAAGTTATTTCAAGTCGGCCTCTTTGTTCTTAACAAAGCTTTATTTGCAAGAGAAATCCTAAGGTGATTAGTGATTGTCCCGTCAGAGGTGTAAATAATCACGAAGTCAGTTATGACTATAGAATTTTCAAAAAATCTCCATTTTAAAGATTTTCACAAGGAGAATGTTTTTGGAAAAAGACCATTCATGAATATACAGTCATGGAAAAAAGTGGAAGCTATTACACAATGGGGGTCACCCACGTGAAAAACTTTTCGAAAAATTTTTTCTGAAAATGACACCTCTATGGATAAAAACATGCGGGAAATCCGAAAAAAGCAAAAAACTTCCCTGATTCAGGGAAGGCCTATGTATTGAAGTGAAAAGCCGCAAAAATGCGATTTCATTTTATCAAAATTGAAAAAGTCGATGCAAAAATCAATTTTTCCGCAAAAATTTTTTAAAAGTTTGTGTATTACAACGAAAACATGAACAATTTCAAGCGCAATTATCTCGAAAACTACAACGATTCAGAACGTGCCGTAAAAACAAAAAATGCTCCATGTTTCATGAGCTTTCCGAATATCAACAAAATTGGCAACTTTTCCCCCACTCGACTGGTTCTTTAGGCTGCGCGGTAAATATCTCGACCAGCTATTCGCGATGTTAAATCAATTCGAGACATTTAACGTCTCGACTTGGTCGAGACTAGACATTTAACGTCTCGACTTATTTGTAAGTCGAGACATTTAACGCCGCATTTAACGTCGCGAATAGCTGGTCGAGATATTTACCCCGCAGCCTTAAAGAATAAACAATTTCAAATAAGAACCTATATTTTTGAGCACAAGTGATTCATCGCAAAGATTTTCTCGGACAAATTTCTTCCATTCATAAAAGATAAAAGGCAAGTCTAAGAAAAAAAGTTGCGACACAGCTGTATCTTTTAACGTTCATTCTGGTTTGCTTCGTACCAAGCAAATAGTTTCTTTCTCAATTATTGTTTACGATTAGGGTTGGAAAATAGCGGCAAAGGGTCGGGCCGAACCAGAAAAGGCTCTGGCCCAGTGACGTAGAGAGAAGGGTCGGCTAGGAGGGCGGGGGCACTTCCTCAAAAAAGACTGATTTCCCCCAAAAAACATAAAGGGGTTCTTTATGTGTAGGGATTTTTTTTAATTTTGACGAATTTTTGACAAATTTTTCGATTCTTGATGAATTTTTCAATTTTTGATGAATTTTTCAATTTTTAACGAATTTTTTCGGTACCTGTCACCCCCCTATCTACGCCACTGCGCTATATAATTATGAATTACGAAAGTTTTTGATTTCGAAAAAATTTTGATTACTGAACATCCCTGTTCCTGATCTTTACCCTATATACGACGGACAAACTTGATCCAATGTTTTATACAAAATTTGAAGCATTTTTTCTTTTCTGTCCAAATGAGTAAATATTAGATTCGTGCCGTGTGTAGTTGACCTTTCTCTATGTTATCTCCTCTCAGAATTAACCTAAACATGTTTTTTTTGAATGTCTCGAGTAGTATTATCTATAGGCAATGAGCATATTGGGTTGATCAATAATTTCCCGGCTTTTGTGCGTTGCGTGGAATCTTTGCGAAATTGACTCCCCAGAGGTTTTCTAGGTCAGGAATCGATTGCGCGCATTGCCAAACCTTGAAAATGCTTCCCTGATTCAGGGAAGGGGTGAGTGTATTGAAGCGAAAATGAAAAAATTCGGATTTTCGCCGGAAAACCGTCGGACTAGGGGTTTTTCTAAGTGGGGAATCGATTGCTCGTATTCCCGAGCCATGAAAATGCTTTCCTGACTCTGGTTCAGGAAAGCGCTATTTTTTAAAAGCGAAAATTTTTGTTTTTTTTACTGAGAATTCTCATAATTGTCAGTTTTCATGCGAAAATTCGAGTCTTAGTTCATTTTCGCTTCAATACACCCACCCCCTTCTTCCCTGAATCAGAGTCAAGGAAAACATTAGGGATAGCTCCTTGTATTAGAAAAATTGAAAAAATTGTCTCCTTAGCCTATTATGTTTTGCTCAAAATTATTTTTTAATATAATGGTCTCGCCCAAAGACATAGCTGTAGGGGGGGGGCTTATGTTTTTTGGGAAAAATCGGTCTTTTTGGGGAAATGTCCCCTAGCCATTCTTGCCTAGCCACTGGTCCTTGGTCTCGCCCCCTCACGAAATGATGTTACATCTATGATCATAATAACCATCTTTTCCATGTTACGCCGATCCTATCAATGAGCAACTTTTTTGGACGCCGTTGTCTTTTTAGAGTCTCTTGTTGTTATATAGTTTACACTCGAATTGGTCCAGTGGAGCCGTGTAAAAAGTTTGTAATAATGTCCACCTTTTGAAGTTGGACCGACTGGGAAAAATCGTACTTGTAGCACGCGAATTTCGAAAAGTTGTCCTAAAGCGAGGAAAACGCCTTAATTATCTCTCTACCTGGCTAATTATTTCATCGACTTGTGTGTGTTGTCCGTCTTAAGACTTCTATAAATATGCACAAAGCAAGAACAACCGCGCTGGTGTTGTTTGGCAAACAGCCAGCAGGTGCTTTCGTTTGGGGTGATTGCAAAAGTCGGCATCAAATTTCCAATCATGCGCAAGCACCATTGTTCGATCCATATGAATCGCTTTTGCGTTTTTTGTTGGACAATATTGGTCGGTGATTAGATTTTAGTTGAAAGAGTCTTTTAATTTTGAGTATAGGATGAGCCAACAAAAAGCCCATACTTTTGCGTTTTTTGGCGAAAAATTTTCAAACAAATTTTTTGAAAAAAACTTGTTAAAAAAATTCATGTTAAATTATAAGCAAAATTAAAAATCCGATTTTTATCGTGAACTTGGCTTAGTGGTAGTGTTCTAAGATTCGAGTCTAAGGGTCTCGGGTTCAGATCTCACCTGAGTCGATTTGATTTTGCCTGTTATATTCCATGGTTAGACAACTTTTTTTCAAAAATTTTTTTTGAATGTTGCTCAGAATAGCTGTCATAAAAAATTAGTGGTAAAATCTGTTCCACGGAAAGGTCCGAAAGCATAGCCTATTGGATAGCACCACAGGCTTCTAGTTTGAAAACCCTGGTTCAATCCCGCTCGGAGCCAAGTCTTTTTGCAAAATTGATGAAACTTTTTGCCTAGGGGTAATTTTATGCGAAAAACACGATGGTGATATTATTTTTCATGAAAATTTTTGTAAAAAATAGAAAAATCAATTTTTTACATATGCTTAAAAAACACCAAGATTTAAGTAAAAATAAGTAAAAAATTGATTTTTCTATTTTTTACAAAAAATCATATCACCATCGTGTTTTTCGCATAAAATTACGCCTAGCAAAAATTTTCATCAATTTTGGACGATGCAAAAAGATTTGGCTCCGCGCGGGATTGAACCCTGGTCTTCAAACTCAAAATCTGTGTTGCTATCCACTAGGCTATGCTTGTTAAAAACACACTTTAGATCTAATCGAGATATAATTATCCTAAATAAATCGTAAAAAAGTTTCTCATCGCTTCCCAAAATTGAGTTGTGGGTGGAGCCAGCCGAAGGGCTATTTCGTGTTGATTGGTCTAAATCTATTTGGAACAGATGAATCCTTGTTCTCCCATAGAACAATGCACCAACTAACTGTTCAAGATTTTATCTCTTCATTTTTTTAAATTCAATTTTTTCCGCAAAAAATTCTCCCTTGTGACCGGAAGTAAAGGTAAAAAAATTCGTCCTACCGATTAGTAGATGAAATTTTTATACAGGGTATCCCAATAGGTTGTGACTATCATTGATTTGAGGGTTTCTGGTCATTTTCGATGCGATTTTTTGTAGGAGAGCATAAAAAATCGTATCCAAAAATCTTTTAACAGTGATGAGAGATAGAATTTTCAAAATTAAGGCCAATTTTTTGGTTTTGGGACCAAGTGGCCTCAGTGGCGCAGTAGGTTGCGTATTTGGCTGTTGTCCGAAAGGTCGCGGGTTCGATACCCAGCTTCGTTGCTTGATTTTTGTCCAAAAAATTGGTGATGAGAAATAGAATTATCAAAATTGATACCAATTTTTAGGCAAAAACCAAACGACGAAGCTAGGTATCAAACCCGCGACCTTTTGGGCAATAGCCAAACACACAACCTACTGCGCCACTGAGACCACCTCGTCCCACAACCTTAAATTTTTAAACATTTTTTTCTCAATTTTGACAATTCTATTTCTCATCAAATCGAAAATAACCGATTGGATGACGAGAAACCCTCAAATCAATAATAGTCCCAACCAACTGGGACACCCTGTATTTCTGGTAATCAACCTGATTAGCGTGAAGGTCGGAAGAAGTGGCGACAAAAAGTTGTCGCCAACTTTTTAGAGAAGTGCAGGAAAAAAAAACATTGGGACGATAAT
>OZJO01011516.1:0-25118 GCA_900406225.1 Acrobeloides nanus | reverse complement strand
ATTTCATTTTTGGCTTTGGGTGCTGTGTCGAACGTTTCGATGCATGTGTAATTGATACTTTACAGTGGTGTACCCAAGGATTGGATCAGCCACCCCCATCCTAGACGGAAAAATTTATATACTCCGTTTCCCGGACGTAGTAAAAAAAGTGGTGTAGACTCAAAATTGATAAATATTACATTCAAAATTTTTTGACAAGCCATAAAAGATAAAACTCGAGATCCTCGACATTTTCCGACGTGTGAAAAAAATTTTATGCCACATTTATCACATGTATCCGCAAAATATGGACGCTTCAAAAAAAGTGCTGTGCCGAGATGGGATTCGAACTTTCGCCTTCAAAACGGGCTGTTTTTACCACTGAGACACGTTTACACCACTTTTTTTTACTACGTCCGGGAAACGGAGTATAATGCAATAAAATCGGGTTTCGACCCAAAATTTTGAAAAGTTTAAGGAATTTTCTCCCTTCTAAAGTATGGGTGTTGTAGATCAGTTTTAGAGCAAGTCGGAGAAATGCATCGGAACAAAATTTTTGGCTAGAGCAATTACTTTGAATTTTTGACCTCTCAGGGGGGGGGGGGGGTTTCAAAAATCCTAATTTTTCGACAACTTTTTCCANATAAACATTAATACAAAAATCCTAATTTTTCGACAACTTTTTCCACGAAATGACCCCATATACCTAATATAAAAGTTGTAGCCCGCATCACCAGCATTCCAACGACACCAAGATCATCGAAATTGGATTTAACCTTCAAGAGATATGCTCAGAAGTGTAAAAAACACCTGTAACATTCCTGTAACACCCAACATTCATATGGGCCGAAATTGACCTTTTTAAAGTTTGCATACCTTTTCAAATGTACTAATATGTTTCTTTTGCATCCAAATTTCATATTACATACTCAGTTTGCCTAGTGCCGCGAAAAGTTCGAACTTTCGAGATATTACCTCTTAAAATGCCCCTCAATGTGCTATTTTTTACATCAGAGATGGTTTAGTGGGTCAGCGACATTTTTTTATGCTTCGAAAATGCATCCAAATTTCATATTACATACTCAGTTTGCCTAGTGCCGCAGGAAGTTTGAACTTTTGAGATATCGTCTCTTAAAAATAATAAAAATTTGAAAATTTTTGAAAAATCGCAAAAATCTCTTTTTTTCTGGGCCACACTTGAAGTGTACTGTTTTCGATTCAGAATTTACTGTAAAGACAAACAATATTCCCAAGTTTTGAATTTTCCAATGACTTTCCAATGTTTTCCTAGATTTTTCCGAATAGACTGGTATTTTAACAGCATATTTTATATTTTTATTTAGTTTGATTTTCCCATTAAAGAAGTCAATGTTGGTACTCAGCTTTATTATCAATATCAAATAAAAATTTCATGGTCAAACAATGGCAAATTTTTGTTGCAAGGACTTTCATGGCTCTTGAAAAATCATGGTGTTGCTGCTGTAAATCGCGCACTAAATAACTATACAGAATTAATTCTTTTTGTTGATCGAAGAACAAAAGAAACTCTTTTAGTACTAGCGATAGTGTTTAATCTGACTAAAGATTTTGTCGGGTCTAATATTTATCGACTTGTCTTATAAATAATAGGTTGTTCAATAAGTATTGCACGCTACTTTTTTTGTCACCTGGAGGGCTCCGGAAAACCGTTTTCGAAAATTTTTTTTCAGTATTAGACAAGAGTATATGCTGAATACGATCCAATCGATCTTTTTGAGAATAAGCCATGTTTTCTTGTCAATATACAGACTTTAAAAAATCGAAATTTTCAATATTGCAACTTAATTTTAAAATGTTAAAGGGGAAGAACTCATTTGGGGGTCATTCTCCGAAAATTTTTTTGCCAAAACAGCCTATATAGGGATAAAATCATGCGAAAATTCGATTGCGCGTATTCCCGAAACGTGAAAATGCTTCCTTGATCCTGATTCAGGGAATGGGATGGGTTTATTGAAGCGAAAATCAAACATTTTTCGGATTTTTATGAGAAAACCGTTGACTATTAGGTTTTCCTAGGCGAGGAATCGATTGTGCGCATTCCCGAAGCGTGGGTGGTGGGTATATTGAAGCGATTTGGGCCCAAAAAATCGATATGTTTGCGAAAACAAGATGAAGCAAGCGTTTTTACGCTTCGAGATTGTGCGTAATCGATTCCCCGCCTAGAAAAACCTAGGAATTGACTGTTTTCTCATAAAAATCCGAAAATGTTTGATTTTCGCTTTAATAAACCCATCCCATTCCCTGAATCAGGCTCAAGGAAGCATTTTCACGTTTCGGGAATGCGCGCAATCGATTTTTCGCATGATTTTACCCCTATATAGGCTGTTTTGGCAAAAAAATTTTTTTTNAAAATGTTTGATTTTCGCTTTAATAAACCCATCCCATTCCCTGAATCAGGCTCAAGGAAGCATTTTCACATTTCGGGAATGCGCGCAATCGATTTTTCGCATGATTTTACCCCTATATAGGCTGTTTTGGCAAAAAAATTTTTTTCGGAGATGACCCCCAAATGGGTTCCTCTTCTGGCTATATAAGTCAATTTTTTACGACATTTTCTACAGTATTAGGGTTTTTCTAGGTAGTGAATCGATTGTGCTCATTGCCGAGGCATGAAAATGCTTGCCTGACCCTGATTCAGGGAAATGATCAGTTTGAGCCATTCTAAGGGTATGCGCCTCATAGGGGCACCTCCAGTGGTCAAAATAAAAAAATTCCTTAAAATTCGTGTTCTCCATATCTAAAACTCCCCAAATACAAAATTTCAGCCAATTTGGAGACCTTTTTGAAACTTCGATTTTTTCGACTCCTTGGTCTCCCTTGTGGTAAAAAAATCAAATTTTCAAAAAGGTCTTACCTAATAATGAAGTAATTTTTTTGTCGAAAACGATTTTTCGAGGTCCAACAAAAAAAGTAGCGAGCAATACTTATTGAGCAACCTAATAATAATAAAAAGGTTTTTTTTTCTAAAAAACGATATTTTCAAAAATTCATAGCAAATAGAACCTCGAATAGATCTTTTTCCCCAATAATGCCAATTGTTTGTGTGGGAGTTTTAGCCGGCGGAAGGGAAATCAATGATGATCGGTATTTATCCACAAGAAGAGTGCTTCTTTCATGAGCCTATACCACTTGCTATCTGACAACAATTTATTGATTTTCGGACTTGAAATTTTTAAAATCTTTTATAAGTTCTTTTTTGTGCTTGATACTTCATAGTATTTTATTCAAAAACTATTTGAAATATTAATTTTTAGACAATGAGTGATTATACAATTGTTAGATCAGTCTCTTCATCGGGTATTTATGCTCCGTCTAGAGAATTGGTATCGATTTGGCATCATTTTTAGCGCTGTAAATTAATCAATTTAGACAAGATCTTATTCTATTCCAGACCACCTAAACTGGCACCCACAGAGCACTGCTTTTAGACCAAGCTATGCTTTTTCCTACATGTATCGACATAATCCATGGGTTTATAAAAGTCATGTAAGCTGGGGTCTAAAAGGGTTTTGTGCATGCCTAGAGATAGGGCTAGGGTTAAGGTTAGGTCTATTCCTAGGGCTAGGGATAGGGTTATTTCTAGGGCTAGGCCATGACCCCTTCCTGCAGGACACGTCACTGATGCTAGGACAGTGGATAGAGATAGTAAGATTAAGCATACAAAATTATGAAACCAATATCCATCCAGCAGATGTAACAAATCAAATTTTTACTATTAAAATTTATACAATTTAGCCAGATTATTACTGGTTCAATAAAACTTGGCACGCCGGACGAGGATCTCGAGGCTACCCACCAGTAAACTACCGCTACAAAGACTATCCCTATTACCAAGGCTACATTCAAGCCAATCCTACTTTCCATACAAATCTCTACTATCGTCCTTACCCATCATATTGGCGTAAAAATATTGGTGGACCAAGTTTCTACCGATCTTGAACAAGATATTTTGCATTTTTAGATATTAATATACTGCCTAACCCAACTTATTTTCATAATGTTTATCATCGACCATATCCATCATTTTGGTGGAGGAATATGTATACACCAGAGCAATTTTGGTGATTTCGTGAAAAATAGCCTTGATTTTTTCGCGAATGCTTTCATGTGCTTTTTTTAGTATCAAAAAATATATAAATGCTTTCATAAAATTTATATGAAAATATGGATATTTACCAAAAATTTTACTATAAATATTTTCTGAATGAGCCAGTTTCGTGGGAATATTTTTTGGGAATTTTGGAGAAGTGGGGAGTGAGAGTATCATCATCTAGAAAGGGGCAATCCGGAAAATTCCCTCGGACCAACATCTTGATTCCCAAGAGAAAAATTTACAAATTTTTCATGAACTAGAGGAGAGGGAAAGCCTTCTCTGAATTCTCGTTTCATGCCCGAGTACCACATAAGGGTGGACATCCAGTACCACTACATTGGCATGAGCATAACTTTTAGAACTAACCTAGAAAATAAAAACCATGGGAGACAACTATTCCCTTAATTACCCTTTATCGAGAGTAAGATCAGCATCAGTTGTCCGACCTACGACAGCACCAGTAGTTTTGGTGAGTACTTATTCTTATGATTCATAATAATTTTGGATTTTAGCTTAAACGAGCTTCTTCTGTCTCAGATCTTTCAAGATTTGACCCAGCTTGCAGTGCATGTGATCGTTATAAGCCGCATTGGAGCAGCTATAGCTCGTACAATCCCTATTATTCCCGAGAGGTAAGAATGAAAATTGATTTTGGAAATTTTTAAAAATAGTCTAAGATCTTAAAGTTGCTGATGCAGCGATAAAAGTTTTGTGGTGGCCAAAGACAAGGGAACGTAAAGGGNCACTTTTTGGATAGCCCTGAGGATAGGGAATATGCTATATAAAGAATTATTGAAAAATATTTTATTTTCGCTGAGTTATGGCCCTTTGAATTTGAAAAAGTTGAAAAAATGACATTTTTTTCAAAAAATCATATCTCCGTGAAATCGAAGTCATTGTCAATAATTTCTTTTACATAATGTTCCTCATACGCTTAGCTATCCAAAAAATGGTCGCTCAAAGAAACTCGGCTTAATTTTGATTTTTGGTGGATTTTTGAATGTAAGGCAAATTTTTTTAATTTAAAAAAATCAAAAGGCCATATCTCGACGAAAATAAAATATTTTTCAATAATTCTTTATATAGCATATTCCCTATCCTCAGAGCTATCCAAAAAGTGCTCGCTCGAAGAAATCCGATTTAAACTCGATTTTTAAGAGAATTTTTACGTTTACATGGGGTTCTATTAGAAGTTAGAAGTTTTACGGTATTATTTTTTTAGCCAACCGACTACTGGCATGAGCGATATTCATATTGGCGTCAATATTATCGAGATTATCCAAACTATTGGAGCACAATGTATCAGTATCCATACAGTTATTGGTGGCGATACAAAAGTTACCAATTGTAAAAGTCCTTTAAAGGTTCAGTTCGGTCGGTAAAAAAGTTGCCACTTTTTTTGATATTCTAATAACTCATGAAAAATTGAGAATTTTTTATTTGACAGTAAATTCTAAATAGACTCTTGTTCGATGATAATATCAACAAAAATAGCAATTCTTTCCGCTCGAACTGATCCTTGAGTTTATTATATTTTTGCATGCATACATTTTTAGCTATAACACTGACTATAGAGATTACTACAACAGACGAAATTCAACTCCTTATTATGACACCTACAAATACTACGACTACTATATTCGAAGCCTATACAGTTACAACAATCCTTTCCGGACTTATTCTGTTTACCCCAGAATTAACGAATATAGACCTTATTCTTACTACCATTATTTGTAGGATAAATTTTTTTTGCAACAAAAATTACAATTTTTTCGCATCTAAATTCTTTTTTTGGCGATAAAGCACTTTTGTATGACGAAAGTATTTTCTCGTTGTCGAACAGTTGGTCGACTCGGACAGTTGGCCGACCGGACACTTGGCTTACCGGACACTTGGCCGACCGGATAGTTGGTCGACCGGACAGGGGCCTTAGGCTTAGGTCTTAGGCTTAGGCATTACGCTCAAAAATCCGATTTTTAATCACTCTGTAAAATAAATTTAAAAAGGAAAATAAACTTTTGTTGTCAACAGTGCATTATTGCTGAAAAATGAGTTTTGTCGATACCTCCTTATTTGTAATATTGCTTCAATTATACTTTTTTAACAAGCACTGCCATTTTGTAAAATTTATAAGTTAAATAAAGATTTTTTAGTCGTATGATGAGATATTAAGGGTCTTCGCAGGATACTTTCTGTTAGCGATGAGGCACTCTAAAATTTTTTAGATAATATAATGAAAATTACCTAGTCGGTTTCGAGTGATAATGCAGTTGTTTTGCCGATTGAATACTCGCTGAATGGTGAAGATCTTCTCATCTGTGAAAAGGATCTGCCAATGTCTCTGGCTGCGACAAGTCGTAAGTATAATAAAAACGATCCATATCATCGGCTATATGCGCACACCAGCCAACTAGCTCATAATTACCAAAAAAGTACATTAGAATGCTAAAAAAGAGCAACTCCACTTTTTACATCCCACTTTCACTCCACTCCACTTGACTCCACATGCCACCTTTTATCTTGACCCAAAATTTTGATGCCCCCATTCGAAAAAAAATTACGCCACTGCTCCAAATTTACTATTTTTTTGGATTCAGGGAGGCGCTTGGATTGTCTATAGGGAACACATTTGATATTATTTTAAAAAATTTAGGGGTTCCCGCGCATACATCATTGTTAGTTTAAAAAAAATTTTCTGACTTAATTTCTATGAAAGGTCAGAAGGGAATCATTATGCTTTTACGAGCGATAAGAGATGAAATATTGGAGGGTGTGTTCTTCTTTTATATCAATAATTGGAATTAGTATCGATTAGGTATCCTACGTGAAATTTTTCGAAAACAAAAATTTTTCATCATATGACCATATGGAATTGACCCTTCTAGGGATAATTTTATACGGAGAATCCGAATTTCACACTCCTGAGGCCTGAAAATCTTTTCCCCGAATTAAGAAAAGGCTATTTATATGACATATGGCCACATTTTTAACAAGAATCACATGCCATATGTCATATAAATAGCCTTTCCTTGATTTGAGGAAAGATTTTCAGGTCTCAGAAATGTGAAATTCGGATTCTCCACATAAAATTACCCCTAGAAGGATCAATTTCAGACGACGAAAACAAATTTTTCTTCGAAAAATTCCACGTTCATCGGGATCACTAAACGATAATAGTTTCCAACAATTTTGTTACTGATCTTGTGGTTTAGATTTTTTGAACGAGGATCTTAACTATTTTTTAACTCACGCGATTGAATACTTTTAAAATAGTTCATTGTGTGTGTCTTGTTCTTATGTTCTCCTGCTAGTTTGACTTTTCAAATCTTGAGAATCTTGAGATTATACTATTTGCACAATGATAATAATGTAAATAAAATTTTGTTTAAAAAATTGCACGACTAGAAATTGATTAATTATACCTATGTACACATAGATATAATGTGTACTTTAAAAATTAGCTACTAGAAGATTGATAATATGTTTTAATTTTTGTTGGTGCACAAACGTCAATGTCCAATGTTCGAATTTAAAATGTAATTAACTTTCATAATCTAAACTTTCCANGGGGGGGGGGGGGGGGAGGGGGGATTGAGAGGAGACCCCTGATGAGGTGGTCCCCTCCTGTTCGACGGGGTCCATGAGGTGGTCCCCCTCAATTTTGGGTCCATGAAGGAGTGGGTCAGGGGGAGGCTCCCCCTTTACTGACCTATGATTGTCATAGGTCGGTAAGAAAAAAATGCAATTTTTTAAACCAAAACTTACAAACGTGGACTCCCTCCCCTCAAATTTTGACCTAATACCGCTCTTGATGAAGGATTATTGAATAGATGAGAGTTTTTAACGCCAACCTTGTGTGTACTCAGGACATTTTTAGAGAATGGATACGATCGAAAATCCGTACGAATAACATATTTAGTCCTAGAGGAAAAATTATTCGAATAATAGTTCTTTATTCGATTTATTCTTTTGTTGTTAATTTTCAAGTAAAATTTTACATATTATTTATTTTCTTATAATAAGTATCTTTTTAAGGACGCTTACTCGAATGCCTACCCGAATACATCGATTAATTCTTTCAGAAACTATATAAATGGATCATATATTTCAAGAGGGAATCATAATGGAATCACTGTGGGTGCTTACGTCTGGCTGTGGAGCTTTTACCTCAATGTTAATTTTATTGGATTTCTTGTGGGGACTTTTGCAACGCCATATATAACGGATAATTATGGGAGAAAAGGTTTGCGCACAAAAAATCATAAATTTTACGAGACGTTTGATGTGTCCATCCGTATCAGTGGCTTATTATTAGCTGGGGGGGGGGTGAGAGGGTGGGAAAACTAGGAGTAGTTCTCCCCAGTGATGTAGGCAGAAATTTTTGAAATCTATCGCAAGTTTTAAGAAAAATTGTTTAAATAAAGTGAAAAAACCTCAGGATATAATTCCGTAGGGTCAAAATGGGCATTTTTTAAGGTTCATACCACCTCAAATGCACCAATATGTTTCTTCAATTTTCATATTTCGNATAAAGTGAAAAAACCTCAGGATATAATTCCGTAGGGTCAAAATGGGCATTTTTTAAGGTTCATACCACCTCAAATGCACCAATATGTTTCTTCAATTTTCATATTTCGAGCTCAATTTTTCTAGTTCTGCGGGATCTCCAAAAAGTTCGAACTTTCGAGATATCTTAAATTCCGGAAGTCGGAAGTGGATTTTTCATTCATTTTTTGTGCACTTCCGACTTCTGGTTCCAACTTCCGGAGGTGATCATTTGGCTCCTACTTCCCCTACCCCACAAACCCCAAGAGGGAGGGGAGGGGAGGGGGGGGGTTTGATTATGCCATTGGTCTGAACAGAAGTTATATAAACAGGTCATATATCTAGACTTTAGATCGTTTTTCAATAAAATAAATTTTTTTAGCCGGTATTATAGTCGGATCAACAATTTCCATAGTTGGAACTATCCTTATGTCCATTTCCATATGGGCAAATAGCCCAGAACTTTTAATTATTGGTCGATTTATTTGCTCTGCTGCCACCGGAATCTCATTTGGCTCGTTGATCCTCTTCGTACAAGAGACTACACCAACCCGTCTACGAGGCACAGCTAGCTTTTTATCGGAAACTTTATATGTGTTTACAAATGTGGTCGGTATGGGGTTTGGTATGCGGTCAATTTTGGGTGAAAATTTGGTTATTTTAATAGGTAAAAATAAAAAATGGTGTTTCAAAATTATTTTTTAGGACTTGCTCTCATCCCAACATCGATTGCTCTTGTGTTGACATTCTTTCTAAAAGAAACCCCAAAATTTCTTTTGATCAATAAGAATAAGAGAGAGGAAGCGGAAGAAGCTATAGAATTTTATCAAGGTTTATAGGTTTTTTAATTAATTGGGGCCATTTTGGCTTTCGGCACAGGCCCATCCTTCCCTATGATTCCTTTCCCTATGACACTCCGATTCCCTGATTCAGGGTCAAGGAAGCGTTTTCAAGCGTTGGAAATGAGCGCAATCGACTCCTTGTATAAAATTAGCCCTAATAGGGTCATTTTTGAAAAAAATATTCGGGCCGAAAAAACATAAAAACGCCCAAATTCCGGTTTTTTATACACCCTGAATGTGCTCCCAGTGGGTCAAAATTTTTAAAAAATCCTTAAACATAAGGATCTTCCTTTATGTTTTTAGGGATAAACAGCCTTTTTTGGAATCCCCAGCCGCCCCTTCTCCCTACGCATCTGAGGGGAGGGGGTACACAAGAAAGCACTTCTGGCACTTACCCCCTCTCTAGAGGGCCGAAATTTAAAAAAACACAAAAGTCCCTTTATGTTTTGTGGTACCCTCATGTAGTCCTTATACCTGCAGCTCTGGATGGAGGATATGTAAGTCTGGGTGGAGGATATGATATGGAAGTGCGTGCCCCTACCTCTAAAATTTTGGCTACATAATAGCCAAATTGTTAACNGCTCTTGTGTTGACATTCTTTCTAAAAGAAACCCCAAAATTTCTTTTGATCAATAAGAATAAGAGAGAGGAAGCGGAAGAAGCTATAGAATTTTATCAAGGTTTATATGTTTTTTAATTAATTGGGGCCATTTTGGCTTTCGGCATAAGAAACCACTTCTGGCACTTACCCCCTCTCTAGAGGGCCGAAATTTAAAAAACACAAAAGTCCCTTTAGTTTTGTGGTACCCTCCTGTAGTCCTTATACCTGTAGCTCTGGGTGGAGGATATGATATGGAAGTGCGTGCCCCTACCTCTAAAATTTTGGCTACATAATAGCCAAATTGTTAACCTTTCTCATTCTAGGAAAATGCGAAAATCATGAAGAAATCCTTGGTGAAATTATAAAAGAATCTGAATGTGAAAAATGTTATACGTCAACAAGACAAGGTTTGATAGAGGTTTTCAAGACACCACATTTACGAAAAGCACTTTTTATTGGAATCATAGCATTACAGGTAATACATATACAAAATTACACACAAATATAAGACCACTGGAATTAAAAGATTTGGGGGCATCTTCAAAATACCTATGTTACAGTGGGTAATTAAGCTCCGGAGGATTCAAAAGCTCAAGAGGGCTAAAAAACGTTTTTTATCCTCTAAAGCTTCTGGATCTATTGGAGCTCTAGTAGAGTATACTAGTTGTAAAATAGACTACAGAGCGTTCATTTTGGTATGCAACATCAATGTTTTTAGTCGTTCTCGCCTCTAACGAATTTCTATGCGGTCTTTTTTAAATTGTAGCTAAACAATGGCTGAATAAATGTTGATAAAAATTTTCGAGATCTAACATTGTCAAAAATCGCTTTGAAGTTTTCAAAGTCTATTTTCTTCACCTTAACAAAATGTTAGAAATTTAATTTGTTTATGAAAGTACAGAGCTTTAGTTCCTCTAACACATGCAAAAAACCGTATATAAAAATTATTTAACAGTGGCGAGATATTTGACTTTGAAGTTGATAGTCAAAAAATGAGGCAAAAACAAAATGACGCACCCGGGAATCGAACCCTCGACCTTCTGGCTGCTAGTCTAACTTGCTAACCACTACACCATGTGGTCGATTTTCTTCACCTTACCACTACACCATGTGGTGATGGTGTAGTGGTTAGCGCGTTAGACTAGCAGCCAGAAGGTTGAGGGTTCGATTCCCGGATACATCACTTTGTTTTTGCCTCATTTTTTGACTATCAACTTCAAAGTCAAATATCTCGCCACTGTTAAATAATTTTTATATACGGTTTTTTGCATGTGTTAGAGGACTAAAGCTCTGTATTTTCATACAAAAATTAAATTTCTAACATTTTTCTAAGGTGAAGAAAATCGACTTTGAAAACTGGCTCATCAAATAATTCGTCAAAAATAGCATTCAAATCACGAAAATTGCCAAAAAAATTCGCATTTTTATATACCAAACTCACGAAAATTCGATTTTTTATAGACCAAATCAGCAAAAATGAGAGATGGGTAATAGACCCAATTCGCATTTTTGGTCGCTAATCCCATCTCTTGCCCACGTATGATTCAGGCGGCCTTATAAGTAAAAATTTATTTTAGCTAATGAAAGCATATTGGCCACTAACTTATTTGTCTAGCAACATATTGATGACACATTTTTCGGATACTGCAGCTGAGGTTAACATCCAATTCTTATATATTTTTTTTATAACAAATTTTAGTATGCTTCGTTTGGATTTAGCTTCGCCAATTTTATCGCTTGTATAGCAGGAAATTTTGTTATAGATAAATTTGGGCGAAGACCAATGTTACTTATAAATGGAGTGATTAATACTTTCTGTTTGATTTTATATATTGTATTTGATCGATTGACTTTTTATTCAAACGAAAATTTCAAATATGGATGCATTGTGACTATTGTTGTGTATGGGATAACTTATGGGTAAGATAGAGATTCGAACAGAAAAGTATAAGTAATCTTGAAAAACTATAACTCAAGTGAATCCGTAGTTCAGTGGTAGAGTTGTGGCACGGTACACCATAGGTCATGGGTTCGAATCCTATGTAGCTCAAAAAGGTTTTGCCTAGACGTCGGAGTAATTACGGGCTCTGCTACCCAGCTTATAGGGCATACTTGAGCAGGGAGGTCTTGAAACGGACACCTTATCGCAAGCGTTTCCTCACCAGCTCAAAAGAATTGTGTACCACAACGAAACTCTGATGAAAAAGGTTGAAATTTCAATTAAATTTATTACAGCTACAATAGTCCATTATATTTAAAAATTTTAGTCTTGCCCTTGGTCCTATAGCATATTTTATCACAAGTGAACTCACACCACAACAATATCGAGCTTTAGTCCAATCAATTGCTCTCGTGATCGATTGCGCAGTCAATTTCATCTTCAGCTTTGCCACTATGCCTGTCTATGATGCTATTGGAGTTTGGGCATTTATACCACTTTTCATCGTACCCTCGATCTTATGCCTAATTTATTTATTCTTTGTTATGCCAGAAACAAAAGGAAGAGAAATCCACGAAATTTTGGTTGATATGAAATCTGGGTGGAGGAGAAGAATCGGAAGTTGTGTTCATGCAAAGACATTAAGTGCCACTACTTCTTACCGGAGTTGTGATGAAGATAGTGTGGTATCAACAATAAGTTTTGTTACTATACATAGTGTTGTGCATAGTGAAACAAAAGTTGATGATGCTATGTCTCTGTATAGTTATCATATAAGGTTATAAAATTTGAATAAAAATTTTTCACACCCACATGTCACAAACAAAGGCTTACATTAAAGTTGTTGTGTTAATTTTTCAAAGTCTGATTAGCAATCCTTTAAAGGACCAGTCCAGTAATTTACAACCATATGAAAAAATGATATATTCGCAAAGATCATGAAAAATGGAGCATTTTTTGTTTTTACGGCATGTTCTGAATCGTTGTAGTTTTCGAGATAATTTCGATTGAAATTTTGAATTTGTTACAAGCTCTTCGTTGTAATACACAAACTTTTTTGTGAAAAAATCGATTTTTGCATCAATTTTTTAAATTTTCATAAAATGAACATTGTATCAATTTTTTATAGCTAAATGAGACGAACAAAATGACACCAAAATTATCCAATTTGAACATTGTTTTGGGTTATCGAAACGAAAACCCTGATTCATGTTTTCGTTTCAATAACCCAAAACAATGTTCAATTTGGATAATTTTGGTGTCATTTTGTTCGTCTCATTTAGCTATAAAAAATTGCTGCAATGTTCATTTATGAAAATTGAAAAAATTGATGCAAAAATCGATTTTTCCGAAAAAATTTTAAAAAGTTTGTGTATTACAACGAAGAGCTTGTACACAAAACAAAATTTCAAACTCAATTATCTCGAAAACTACAACGATTCAGAACATGCCGTAAAAAAAATTCTGGGGGGGAGGAGGATTTGTACACGCAGGGGCTTTTGTACACGCATGATCAAATTTAATATTTTTTTAAACTTATTTTTAAAATGAATAAAATGGCATCATTCTTATAAATTTCAAACAGACGTAAACGCATACCAATAGAGACACCGATTATAAGCGACTTAACAAGAAAAACTAAGAAAATCATCGCTTGAAATTTCTTTATCACTAGACATGAAATTTAGATGTTTTATTGAAGTTTAGACTTTTGATTCTTACTTGTTTAAAATAATAACTTTTTAATGTTTAAAAAATTTTCAAATATTTCTATAAAATATTGGGACGTAGATGAGTCTATAAAAGGAGTTGATAAATTTGTAAGTTTTTGATAGTATGGGTTATTTCCAACAACCAATTGAAAAATTATCGATTTTGGAGGGGCAGAGGGCATGTGCCCCCTCCCCCAGTGGGGTTAAATTAAAAAACCCTACTCATAAGAGACCCCTTATGTTTTTGAGAAAACGACCTTTTTGGGTAAGTGCCCCCCTAGTCGTCCTTCTCATTATGCCACTGTCCNACTCATAAGAGACCCCTTATGTTTTTGAGAAAACGACCTTTTTGGGTAAGTGCCCCCCTAGTCGTCCTTCTCATTATGCCACTGTCCCCCCCCCACACGCACAAAGGTGATAAAAAAGTGATTTTTTGTCAAAATCGATAAACATCCGGTCTCTAGGTAAAAGATCTAAATCCTAGTCACTTGACTAAACAGCTCGAGATTTTTTGTATAGTGGAATGGATTGTATGAAAGCTTTAAAATTTTAGATACCAAAAGCCAAAGGAGCATTTTTGTGCAGAATAGGACATGAATTAGATGGATCTTTTAATCGAGAACATATTGATTTTGAAGTCATTTGTGGATTATTTCATACTGAAGTGATATTTTTATTTAAAAAACTAATACAAGAGCATAGCCTGATCATAGCAAACTATTGCATTTCGGAAAAATACCAAAGTCTGGGGACCTTATTTGGTATTTTTGGGCAAAATAACTAGTCATCCCAAGGCGGGTTTTTTGGGTAAAAATTGGTGGAAATTTGAAATTTTAAAAACGAGTCACGCCATTCGACTCAGCTCGTCGAGACGAATAGAATGAATACCATAACATGAAATTTTCCATCCTGAGCCTATGGCCGAGTGGCTAAAAATTTCTGTCTCACCACTGGATGCCTTGTTATTATCCCAACCCAGTATTAAAAATTAATGCTCAAGATTTAGAAGGCAATAATATGGTATTGTTTATCCGCTTTACTTTTATCTTTATCTATGATCGGTATATTTATTTGGAGTAAACTTTACTACATGCTTCCGATTCAAGTTTGCATTGCACTTCCAATGTTGCTATGGTATACCTATGCGGTATTTAAGAAAAACCATCGGATGATGCTGCCTTTTATAATAATTTCTGTAATATTTTTATTTTATATTCAATTTCAACGATAACATTTAAATTTAGATTTTGTATATGTTATTTGGACTAATATGCGAGATTCTTTTAGCTATAACAATTGTTAAGCCTCACCTACCAATTGCGCAGCTTATTATCAAAATTTGTTATACTGATATGATGGGTACCTTTTGATAGTTCTTTCTTTCCCTCTTATTGGCAGGAAAGATGGTGGCTGGGGAGAGAATGGGGAGCATAATTTTCCAAAGGCTAAAAAACAGAACGCTCCTTCTTATGATTTTTGTTAAAATTTTGAAATCCCCATCAAAAAAGCTAGGCCTGACACTGCTCTATGCAAATGGCGTACCAAAATTCCGAAAAGGTGTAGCGTAAAATTTTTTTTAAATGTCGCCAATTGACTCAGATTGCCAAGCACTTTAAAACGAGTACCATATCATGAGGTTTTGTGGGTTTTATTCATGGCCAAGTGGCTAAAACGCTCGTCATTAACGCATACGGTGCGGGGGAAATGACTTTAGGGCGCGGAATCGAACCCACGCCCTATGAGTGAAGGTCGAGCACGTGGCGCTGCGACAGATGAGGACGGGCATTTGAGGACCCGACACTTGAGGACGGTCTTTTGAGGACGGATATTTGAGGACGCGACATTTGAGGACGGACATTTGAGGACGCGACAGTTGAGGACGGACATTTGAGGACGCGACAGTTGAGGACGGACATTTGAGGACGCGACACTTGAGGACGCGACATTTGAGGACGCGACATTTGAGGATTTATTTTGAATTTTTTAAATTTAAAAATATTAAAGAAATGAAAAATTCAGCGAAATCCGCCCTTTGAAATAATATTGTTTATTTTTAAAAATTCAAATGTCCGTCCTCAAATGTCGTGTCCTCAAAAGTCGCGTCCTCAAATGTCGCGTCCTCAAAAGTCGCGTCCTCAAATGTCGCGTCCTCAAATTCCGTCCTCAAATGTCGCGTCCTCAAGTGTCCGTCCTCAAATGTCCGTCCTCAAATGTCGCGTCCTCAAATGACCGTCCTCAAGTGTCGGGTCCTCAAATGCCGTCCTCATCTGTCGCAGCGCCGAGCACGTTAGCCAATCGGTCATGGATCAAACCCCCAGGGTCAGTTTCATTCGATGCAAATATCAAATGATCGAAACTTATGTCTCGACTCAATCTAATTTTAGAATGGCAATTAGCTATATTACTGGTAATAACTGTTGCATCAATAGATTTATTCGTATGGATGTATATAATTTGGTGCATGTATTTTCACTATATATGGGTATATCATATTAATACTGGGAGTTGTTGTCATCACGCCCATGAAGAAAGCAATTTAGAAGGCTCTGGCGACATAAAAACTAAACAGCACAAACATTCACACAAGCATAATCATGTATAAATTTATAAAAAACTTTTTTATTAATAAATTCAATAAAATTTAAATATAGGGAATCAATTCCGCGCACTCCCGAAGCATGAAAACGCTTCTTTGATCATGTTTCACAGCCCCTGAAACATGATCAAGGAAGCGTTTTCATGCTTCGGGAGTGCGCGCAATCAATTCCCCGCCTAGAAAAACCTAAGAATCAACGGTTTTCTCATAAAAATCCGAAAATTTCGATTTTCGATTCAATACACCCCATCTTCCCTAAATCAGGGTCAAGGAAGCGTTTTCACACTTTGATAATGCGCGCAATGGATTCCCCACATAAAATTAGGCCTAGAAAGGTTCTTTTTAGAAAAAATGTTTTTGAGAACATGCCATAAATGTTACGCCCCCATCTGTTCAGAAAAATTTTCGCGTTCTACCCTGATTTTCAGGGTCGAATTTAATTTTTCACGCTTCGAAAATGCGCGCAATCGATTTTTCGCCTAGAAATTACCCTAAAAAGTCGGTTTTTACAAGAAAATCAGAAAAAAAATTTTCGCGTCGAAACGCAGTTATACCCTGATTTTCAGGGTCAAACTTAATTTTTTACGCTTCGAAAATGCGCGCAATCGATTTTTCGCCTAGAAATTACCCTAAAAAGTCGATTTTTACAAGAAAATCGGAAAAAAATTTTTTCAAAAAAATTCACGTTCAATGGGGTCGCTAATCTACAGTAGTTCCTAATATTTTTTACTTATTTTTAAAATGAATAAAATGGTATCATTCTTATAAATTTCAAATAGATGGAACTTCCGAACAGACGGAATTTAGTTTTACTTGTTAAGTCGCTTATGATGTGTGTCTTTTTTGGTATGCGCTTCCGTCACGGGAACGTATACCAAAAAGAGGCACATATCATAAGCGACTTAACAAGAACAACTAAGAAAATCATCGCTTGAAATTTCTTTATCACTAACCGAAGTTTAGATATTTTTACTTTTTATTCTTACTTGTTTAAAATAATAACTTTTTAATGTTTAAAAAATTTTTAAATATATTTATAAAATATTGGGACGTAGACGAGGCTATAAAAGGAATTGATAAGTTTGTAAGTTTTTGATAGTATGGGTTATTTCCAACAACCAGTTGAAAAATTACCGATTTTGAAATTTTTTGAAAAAAATACCCATTGTTTTTAATTTTCCAATAAAAAATGACATTTTTTCTTGTATAATGGAATGGATTGTATGAAAGCTTCCTAATTTTAGATACCAAAAAGAACATTTTTGTGCAGAATAGGACATGAATTAGATGGATCTTTTAATCGAGAGCATATTGATTTTGAAGTCATTTGTGGATTATTTCATACTCAAGTGATATTTTTATTAAAAAATTAAAACAAGAGCATAGCCAACCATAGCAAACCATTGTGGAAAAATACCAAAGTCTGCGGATCTTATTTGGTATTTTTGGGCAAAATAACTCAAACAGGGATGTCGTCAATGGCGTAGCCAGAAATTTTTTCGAAAAAAAATCATTCAATTTCACTCCAAAACATCTGAAATATCGTTTTTGGATATTCATGATTTTGGGTTAAATTTTGAAAAATAAAAACTTTCAACTTAACCCCTTTGATATAGTTCCACTTTTAGAAAAATGGTTCCCCCTAGAATTTTTTATTTTGGCTCCAATCCAAAAATATTTTTAGAAGGCAATAATATGGTATTGTTTATCCGCTTTACTTTTATCTTTATCTATGATCGGTATATTTATTTCGAGTCAACTTTATTACATGCTTCCGATTCAAGTTTGCATTGCACTTCCATTGTTGCTATGGTATACCTATGCGGTATTTAAGAAAAACCATCGGATGATGCTGCCTTTTTTAATAATTTCTGTAATGTTTTTATTTTATATTCAAGTTCAATGATAACATTTAAATTTAGGTTTTGTATATTTTAATGGGAATAATACTAAATATACTTTTAGCAATAACAGTTGTTAAGCCTCAGCTGCCAATTGCGCAGTTTATTATCAAGATTTGTTATACTGATATGATGGGTACCTTTTGAGAAGTTCTTTCTTCCCCTCTTATTGGCAAGAAAGATGGCGGTTGGGAAGAGTATGGGAAGCATAATTTTTCAAAGGCTAAAAGCATACGCTCTCTCTCTTATGATTTTTGTTAAACTTTTGAAATCTCCCCCCCCCCTCTCAAAGCTGGGCCTGAAACTGCTCTATGCAAATGGAGTTCACGGCGTACCAAAATTTCGAAAAGATGTAGGCAAGGGTAAAAATTAAAAAAATGTCACCAATCGACTCGCGCTTCCAAGCGAGTACCATATCATGAGGTTTTGTGAGTTTTATACATAGCCAAGTGGCTAAAACGCTGGTCATTAACGCATACGGTGCAGGTTCAATCCCGAGACTAAAGTTATTTTTTAGATTGTTGTTAAAGGAGGGGTGCAGATAATAGGTCATTCTCGGTCGAAATTTTTTTTGCCAAAACAGTCTATATAGGCCTAAAATCATGCGAAAAATCATTGCGCGCATTCCCGAAGCGTGAAAATGCTTCCTTGACCCTGATTCAGGGAAAAAGATGTGTGTATTGAAGCGAAAATCGAAAATTTTTGAAATTTCTCCCTCAAAATCATATTTCTGGGGGTAATTTCATGAGGAGAATCGATTGCGCGCATTCCGGAAGCTTGAAAACGCTTTCCTGACTCTGATTCAGGGAAGTTAGTACATGTTGGACTTTCGCTTCAATACACACTCTTATTTCCTTGAATCAGGGCCAAGGAAGCATTTTCAAGATTCGTGAATGAGCGCAATCAATTCTCCGCATGAAATTACCCCCAGAAATATGATTTTGAGGGAGAAATTTCAAAAATTTTCGATTTTCGCTTCAATACACACATCTTTTTCCCTGAATCAGGGTCAAGGAAGCATTTTAACGCTTCGGGAATGCGCGCAATCGATTTTTCGCATGATTTTACCCCTATATAGGCTATTTTGGCAAAAAAAAATTTTCAACCGAGAATGATCTGCACCCCTCCTTTAAAATTCATGAAAATTTTTGCGTACCACGAAGGTCGAGCACGTTAGCCAATCGGCCATGGATAAAACCCCAAAACCCCATATATGGTACTTGTTGTGAGGCGCTCGGTGAGCTGAGTCGATTACGACATTTTTTAAATTTTGACCCTTGCCTACACCTTATCGGAATTTTGGTTGTGCCTTGTCGAAGCATAAAAACGGTTCCTTTACCCTGAATCAGCCAATTTTTACTTTATAATAATATACTCTTTCCTGATTCAGGGCAGTAGATCGATTCGGCAAGTGCACAATATTTTCATAGAAAATCCCCATAGGGTCAGTTTCATTCGATGCAAATATCAAATGATCGAAACTTATGTCTCGACTCAATATAATTTTAGAATGGCAATTAGCTATATTACTGATAATAACTGTTGCATCAATAGATTTATTCGTATGGATGTATATAATTTGGTGCATGTATTATCACTATATATGGGTATATCATATTAATACTAGGAGTTGTTGTCATCACGCCCATGAAGAAATTTAGAAGGCTCTGACGACATAAACTAAAAAGCGCAAACATTCACACAAGCATAATCATGTATAAATTTATAACAAACTTTCATTATTAATAAATAAGATTCAGTAAAATTTAAATATCGTTGTGATTCACTATAAGTAAATGGTTATGAAAATACTTTTGACAGAAAGGGGATCGAGCCTTCGAATTTTTTTCTGCATACGCTACTGCTACCCCCGCAAATTTACCAAAAATCATTCAATTCCCCCACAAAAAATTTTTTTGCCACCCCTGTTCAGGCATGGGGGTAGTTTTAGGTATGGTTTGCGCACATGTGACACGAAACTTTTTTAAAATCCAATTGGTATTCTAATTCAAAATTAACAACAAAATTTCCGACTATATAAACAAATGTATTACGCAAGAATAAATATGAAATCTTATAGTCTGACAAATTAAAAAATTGCGGGAATTTGAATAAAAATGAACAACGTTAGAAATTAAGTCCTATGAGGGTTTTAAAAAGGTTAGGACAAAAAACGGGGTTAAACAGCGGTTTTTGACCCAAAATATAAAAAAATTTTTTAAAGGGTTTTTTCGCTCAAATCTGGTATTTTTAAATGGAAATCAGCATAGGTGTACAAGGGGGGGGGGTCACCGCAAAGCAATCTCCCTTGATCGACAGCTACCATATTTTGATCGCTAACTGGGAAACAAGTCTCTCCTATACTCCGAATAATCAAATGTTCATCAACAGAGGATCTGGATGTACTCCTGATAAGTGGAAGACGTCGCCGCAGCCTACCAAATGGAACTAATTTGGAAGATCACTGGAAACACTTCGTATGCCGATAAAGCTGTCCAAATTTGTAATGCCAGGGCATCATCGCTTGCCGGAATCGGTTGCCAGAATGGCTCTAGTCACGACTACATAATGAAGCCGGTATTCAAGGATATCAGTTTGCTAATGCAGCTGAGATTTGAGAAATTACTCCGGATGGAGTGTGAGTGAATTACCGTATTCAAAAACATGATAGTCAACGTCTTTCTCTCAGTCAACGAGCAATTCCCAAGACCTCTTTCAGGTAAACTATAGAAACACAACATGTAAAATGCAACAAAATTTTGTTGCACTTTAAACAAATTTGTTGTTGTATTTCGCATATTGTAAACTTCATGTTGTATTTCTTCTATCTATTGTCTCACTTTCAGAGTACGTATAAGTTATAACGTACAGTGGTGGCTTCAGCAAAACTAGAAGTAGACGAATCCAAAAATATAGAAATATTTGACATTTTGCAAAAGCTACCAATTCTCCTCTAACAAACGCCACAAGTTAATGCACATTGATTATTTAATAAAACAGTAGCAAAAGTATGATGTTGCATGAAGAACCAATGGTCGAAATAATTTAATAAGATATCAACACGATTATTATTAAAGAACTTCACGAAAAATCATAATTAAGCACAGTTTTATGATCATATAGCAAATTGACGAATCAAAAATTTACATTATTAAGATATCAGAGATAAGTATCATGATCATAAAATTATGCCCAAGTATGATTTTTCGTGAGGTTATTTAATAATATCATGTTGATGTCTTATTAAATTATTTTCTCGGTCTTTGATTCTTCACGCAAACATCATATTTCTGCCACTGTTTTATTAAATAATCAAAGTGCATTAGCTTGTAGCGTTTATTAGCGGAGAATTGGTAGCTTTTGCAAAATGTCTAATATTTCTATATTTTTGGGTTCATCTACATCTAGTTTTGCTGAAGCCACCACTGTATGTTATAACTTATATGTAGTACATGCTGTTTGTAGCCAGGGCAGTAGCTACGTTAGAACAAAATGATGAGATATTATGTGAATGTATCACATAATATCTCATCTTATCTGTCTACTACATATTTCTTAAAACTTTAGATCGATCATCATGTTCATACAGAATTATTTATCCCTTTGAGCCTAACACTTTTGATGGCGGTACTAGGGCATTTTGGAAATTTAAATATTATTTGGGCAACATATAAAAACAAGTATTTCTTTTTGTGTTTTATTCGTGAATTTTCCTGCTTTTAGACATTTGCGTAGCAATTGTAATCTTCTAATAGCCATGAACGCTGTTGTTGATGTCATTCATCAGCTTATTCACTACTTTTTTGCATATTCCATATTTACCGGTTTAAATTATACCACAAATCTCTTTTGTTGGTATATAACAATAGTACCATATGTGTGCTTTGTCGCTGGAATGATGTTTATTGTTATAATTGGCGTAGATAGGGTTATTTGTGTGCTAATGCCTACTAAGTAAAATTGAAAGAATAGCATACAGAAGTTAATTGGTTGTTTAGATACAATAAATTGGATCAAAAATATTATATTGGGGGCATAGCATTATTTGTGCTGTCTTACATGGTCGCATACATAATTTTGACTTATATTTCCGGAGAAAATTATGCTAATGAGTAAGTTGTATAATTATAAACGAAAACAGATATGACAAATTTTAGTCTTATATTTTGTGACATTGGCATTGGGCCAGATATCATACCTATTGATTCATATCTTCGCTATGTTATTCAGGCATTAATGATTATTGCATATTGTATTATGTGGATTGCATTTATTTTTAATAAGAGTGAGCATTATAATTTTTTATATAAAGGGGAGGGTGTCCAACTTACGGCCGGGTAGAAAATTTTTTTAGCAAGTGACCCTTTAGGGGTAATTTTATGCGAGGAATCGATTGCGCGCATCGAAAAATTTTGAAACTTTTCCGGGGGTCAATAAATGGAAAAAATTGCGTCAAAATTAGGGGTTATAAGTTTTAACCCCAACAAAATCATTTTTAGGGGTAATTTTATGCGAGGAATCGATTGCGTGCATCGACAAATTCTGAAAATTTTTCCGGAGTGTCGGGGTTAAAATTTATAACCCCTAATTTTGACGCAATTTTTTCCATTTTTTGACCCCCGGAAAAATTTTCAAAATTTTTCGATGCGCGCAATCGATTTCTCGCATAAAACTACCCCTAAAGGGTAACTTGTTTCTACCTGGCCGTAAGTTGGACCTCCCTTTAAAGGGGGGGGGGGTAAGAATTAGAAACTAATCTCTAAAAAAACAGTTTATATAGGCGTAAAATCATGCGAAAAATCGATTGTGCGCATTCCCGAAGCGTGAAAATACTTTCTTGACCCTGATTCAGGAAAATAGATGTGTGTATTAAAGCGAAAATCGAAAAATTTTGCAATTTCTTCCTCAATAAATCATATTTCTGTGGGTAATTTCATGCGGGAATCGATTGCGCACATTCCTGAATCTTGAAAATGCTTCCTTGGCCCTGATTCAGGGAAATAAAAGTGTGTATTGAAGCGAAAATCTAACTTGTACTAATTTCCCTGAATCAGGGTCAGGAAAGCGTTTTCAAGCTTCAGGAATGCGCGCAATCGATTCTCCGTATGAAATTACCCCCAGAAATATGAGTTTGAGGGAGAAATTTCAAAATTTTTTGATTTTCGCTTTAATACACACATCTATTTCCCTGACTCAGGGTCAAGAAAACATTTTCACACTTCGAGAATGCCCGCAATCGATTTTTCGTATGATTTTGCGCCTATATAGGCTGTTTTGGCAACAAATTTTAGAGATTAGTCCCTAATTCTTACCTCTCCCTATAAAAAAAGCAGGAAAAGTATCCTAACACTAGAAATTATAGACCAAAACAGCTCAACAAAAAAAATAATAAAATCTTTAACAGTCATTTTCATCATCATCCTAATTAGTTGGCCGGGAAGCACGGTTTATAATATTCTTCTCGATCTGTTATTTCCTTCTTTATTTCCGGGTTATATATTAAGAAACGCATATTTTGGACTTTTTGTAAATTTAGGAGTTACGGCGAATTATTATGTCTATTTTATTTTTAGGTAAAAGCTTATAAAATACACTAAAAAATGAATTTTTAGCCGTGAGTATCGAACAGCGTTTAAAAAACAGCTCCCGTTTCTTCGCTATATAAAAAATCAAACCTCAGCTACAGGAAACGGTATAACAATTGTGAAACAAACACAAAGATCTAGAGTAACTCCACAATAAAATGGATTTAAAATTAATTTGTATGTTTGTGTAATTTTACGAAATACGCAGCAAAGTATTTTTTGTAAATATTATTTCTAACTAAAAGAGGGTGCAAATTAGGGCCTTTTCTCCAAAAAATTTTGTTGTTAAAAATGACCTTTTAGGGGTAAAAATAGGGTGAAAAATCGATTGCGCACATCCCTGTCTCGTGAAAATGCTTCCTTCATCTTGTTTTCGCGAAAATAGCACTAGCAAACGTGAAATAGTGCTATTTTTGCGAAAACAAGATGAAGAAATGCGACGGGGATGTGCGCAATCGATTTTTCACCCTATTTTTACTTCTAGAAGGTCATTTTTCAAAAAAAAATTTTTTGGAGAAAGGGTCCTAATTTGCACCCCCTTTAAGAAAATAAATTTTACCGACAAAATTTACCGTGTTGGCATGTTTCTCGTCGTTAGAGACATGCACGTATTATTCGATAATTTAAAACTCGGATGCGAGGCTGTGGCCGAAGTTAATTGAAGTTTATGTTGTAGAAGTTTATGTTATGAAAGTACAGATAAAATTTTCCAACATTGTAAGATTTTATTAATGACATAAATTTTGCAATTTTATATAACAACAATTTTTTATTTAATAAATTTCATAGGCTAATATCACCATTCAGATATCCAGGAATGACCTAAAAATTAATATTTTACTAAACTTTTTTTTAATTTACATAATTCACAAGTGATAAATGGTCGCCATTAGCGACCCAACGGCGCAAATTTTTGGGAAAATTGTCAATCAAAATTGATATAAAAGGACATTCAAGCAATTTTTTACTAAAACAACGGCGCAATTCGGAAAATTTGTCAATTAAAAATGGCATAAAAAGTGACAACGGCGCATATTCCAAAAATTTAGCGAATGTAAAAACATGTGTGACATAATTCCAAACATAATCATCGAATTGTCTATAATTCTGCTTCATCTCTGGCTTTGGATTGATAGCAAAATAATCAAACGTTGCTTGTTTAGACGGAGTCCAAGATTGATTCACAAATGGTGCGCTAAAAATCAATTGTTT
Source organism: Acrobeloides nanus (assembly GCA_900406225.1). NCBI lineage: Eukaryota > Metazoa > Nematoda > Chromadorea > Rhabditida > Cephalobidae > Acrobeloides > Acrobeloides nanus. Next base: position 74 of record OZJO01011516.1, on the reverse strand, counting down.
CACAAGGTTCTCTAAGAAATTTACCCAAATTTTGCAAAGTTAGTCCACGTAGCACCCATAAGATCAGCGACTGC